>APFE030286510.1:18525-39858 GCA_000404065.3 Pinus taeda | reverse complement strand
AGAGAGAGAGAGAGAGAGAGAGAGGGAGAGAAGGTGAAGAGAGAGAGATAGGGAGAGACAAAGATGGAGGGGGGAGAGAGAGGGAGAGTGGGAGGGAGATTGTTAAAAAATTGAAGGGAAGAGATGGAGGGGGAGAGAGAGAGGGATGGGGGGAGAGAGAGTGAGGTGGGAGAGGAAGGGAGAGAATACTCAAGAGAGAGAAGGAGAGGGAGTTGGAGTTGAAGAGGGACGTAGAGGGAGGGAAGACTAAATACATAGAGGGAGAAAGGTGGAGAGAGAGAGGCAGTGACTGTTGGCATTATGACTCCGATTTGACGTAGGTATTATCCTTGATGGAAACTCACTCAAATGATAGATCATAGTTCAGCAGGTTAACAGCTCAGAGTTACAGATCAGACTTCACAGAATGAGGAAAGAGAAGTATACGCAGGTTCAACTTGACAAAGTAGCACATACATGTGGGTTAATAGACCAGAAGGCTCATATATCGTACACATGCAGTTTCACAGAAGAAAAGGCGCGTACAGGTTGGAAATCTAAGTTTTGGTCTTAGGTATTTGGTCCATGGTATTTTGATCCATAGTATTGGTCCAAAGTATCTGGTTTGAAGTATTGGTCCTAGGTATTTGGTCCAAGGTATTGGTCGTAAGTGGTTTTGGACCATGGTATTAAGAAAGTCCTAACACTATATAAGGAGAAGAAGATCATTAGACCAGTGTACTCAATTATTGAATATCTGATGATGAGCATGATCTAGTTCTCAGGTTATTGGGTTATGGTGCATAGATGGATCTGAACCAAGGATGAACCTTAGCGCTTGATGAAGGATAAGATCTAATGATGGGTCATGACCTTAAGGCTTGAAGTGAAGTATCTTTATGTGGTTTGATCATTTATCTAAATAATTGGTGCATGTTGTAGTTTGTAAATACGATGATCAGGGTATAACTGAGGTCTCGAATTTAAAATCATCATTTACAGATCTGTACACAGGTTCACTTTAGAAAAGGTGCGTATACACACTGGTTATGCATATCAAAACAACGTATACATCTTAAGTTTGATTTGCAGATCTGTATGCAGGTTTGCCTTGAGAAAGGTGCGTATGCACGCAATTTCGACATAGGGAAGTAGTGTATACCTTGTAAAATATGTTTTATCTGCTTCTATTTGATGTTGCAATGCTCTGGGTTCTGGTTACTGTATTCTGGATACAAAATTCTGAAAGATCAAATTGAAGGGTTGTCAAAGTGGTTGATTGGTTTAGTTTTGAAAAGGATATTGGTTTATGCAGATATATTTGATGATTGAATGATGTTATTGATGGATCCAGTCTGAAAATTTATGAAATGTGGTCCCTGGAAGAAAGAGAGATGGTTGTAGCCCTCTGTAGGCCAGTGCTTACATACTAGTAAATATGTCGGCTAGTACAAGAGCCAAGGGGTTGTAACTCCCTTCCAGTGGTAGTTGGAGAATGAGCAAAAGGTTGTAGCCTTCTGCAGGTGGGTGCCTGCATATTGGTATGATTTTGTGCCAGTACAAGATTGCAAACATGTTTTTCTTATATTAAAGGAAAATGATAGTAGGTGGTTTTTGTCCAGCATTAGGTTTCCACCTTACATCATGGTGTTCATGTGTGTTTCTTATGTGTGATGATTTGTTCTATTTTACTACACCTCTTTACTCTTTATATGGTTAATGAAGTTTTGATGCACTAATTAAAGAACAATATATGATGGATTAATTGAATCATAAGTTTACTGGATATACACTAGCTGCATTAAATGGAGTTGTGTGTACACATGCGCTCCCTTAACTAAAGTATCGTATATGAATCAGAGTATGAAATGGAAAAGTTATATTGATTTGATAATACTGATTCACCCCCCCTCCCTCTTAATATTATTTCCAACAATTGGTATCGGAGCGGGTCCTTGAGAAGAAGTTTGATCGCTTGAAGGAAGGTCCATCATCATGAGTAATCAAGAAAGAGAGGGATCCATCAGACCACCAATCTTCACTGAGAGCAATTTTGTTTACTGGAACATTAGAACCACATCCTATCTACAATTGCTTGGAATGGATATTTGGTAAATCGTGGAAGGAGGATATACATTTCCATTAGCAATTCCTATGGATATGGCAGGTAGAAAGCAATATGAAACCAATGCCAAAGCTGTTACTATTTTATTGGGAAGCTTGTCAAAATCACAGTTTGTCAAGGTCATGTAGCTCAAATCAGCCAAGGAAATATGGGACAAAATCATTCTGAGCTATGAAGGAGACTCTCAGGTAAAACATGCCAAGCTTCAAACTCTCAGAATTCAATATGAAACTCTTAAGATGCATACTGATGAAAGCATAGCTAGTTACTTTCTACGTATAGATGAGGTTGTCAATTGTATGAAGAATCTAGGTGAAGAGATAAAGGACGTTACCATAGTTGAAAAAGCTTTAAGATCCTTATCTGCTAAATTTGAACCCAAAGTGTTTGCCATAGAAGAAAAGCAGGATCTGCAGAATATCACTATGACATAGCTTCACAGAATCTTAACTGCTTTTGAAATGAGAAAAGGAGGACCATCAGATATGAGAGAAGTTGCATTTAAAGTATCAACAAAAGAAAAAGAAAAACTCAATGAATCAGGATACATTTCGGAAGAATAATATGAGGTAAATTTTGTCAAGAAGCTTCAACGGGGATCTGGAAGGTTCAAAGGTAAGCTACCTTTCAAATGTTTTTCTTGTGGTAGAGTTGGTCATTACATTGCTAGATGCCCTCATAACAAAGGAAAGTTGTATGAAGAAGGTAATAGAAGTTATTATACTCATGTTAATAGTGATGGCTTGTCCAATGGTGATGAATATGATTAGGAAATTGAACTTCTCATGGCATATGGAAATAATGACATAGAAAAAGAAGAAGTTACCAGATTAAAAGATTAGCTGGAGACAGTAACCAGAGTAAGGGAGCAGCTGTAGGAAGTAGTGATATCATTAAGAAATGAAATAAATGATCAGAGAATAAAAATCTAGAGACTTGAATCTAAGCTCCTCAATCTAAAGGAAGATCTTGAAGAATCAAAGAAGCAGAATGAAGAAGCTCTTGAAGAACAAGAACATGAAGTTCTCGAATTAAGGCAACAAGTGGAAAAATGAAGAAAAGTTGAATAAAACATAAAGAAGCAATATCTAGAAAAGGAAGAACAACATCAGGTTGAGGTAAATATCTTAAAAGGTAAATTAGAAGAAAAGGATAAACTATTACGATTTCAAGAGAGTGCTAAGATTTTGGATGATATTGTTAGTAGTCAAAGATCCCCTGCTATCAAAACGGGTCTTGGTTTTCATGAATCTATTGAAGGTGAATCTAGCTCTCAGGCTGAGGCAAGGCAATCTAATGCAAAGCCTGAAATTCTCAACAAGGAGATAAGAGGTCATCCACATCAACAACCAAGGAAAGAAATCCATCAAAGAAAATATTTTACTCCAAACTATGGAAGTGATAATCAGTTATGTTCTCAGATGAATAATGTTGAGTGTTATGAATGTCATAACTTTGGACATGTTGCAGCAAGATGCAGAAGTAGAATGGTTCAAGGCCGACACATAGAAAGATTGTCAGTTCCCAGGTACTTTAAGGGATATTATTTTGCTTGTAATATGTTTGGTCACAAAGTTGTTTATTGAAATAAAAGGAATATGAAATATGTAAGATTTTATGCATGTAACAAGTTTGGACATAAAGTAAATGAGTGCAAGAGTGAAATTCGGACACCAAACCAAAAGAAGCATACATCATCTCAATTCCAAGTATTGAAGAAGACAAAATTATTGTCAGAAAGATGTGGCATAGCTCATTTTGTAGACATGATAGACCCAGGGAAAGCTAAAAGTCTAAAACTTCAGTATTCCAATTTTCATACACAACTATTATGAAGCGAAGTCACATATATACATGAGTTAGAGGCTGCACAATCGCGTATATGGTGCTCTGAAGAAACAACAGTAGGACATACTCAAGATAAGAAGTCGGATATGGTTGATGGTATGTGTTGGTTGGCATAGGTTTAAGAGGAGCATATGCTTCTAATAATGCATTGTTGGCATTATCTTTGAAGATCTTGGTACAAAATCCACAGTTGTTTTTGTTTCAGGTGGAACAGGTTCACGGGGAGAATAAGGTTGTTGGACTGGAGGCTGATTGACAAATGTCGCTGATGATAGTTTCTGATGACTATGATGGTCTTGGTCTCTATTACATATGTCAAGGATATCTTTTTATGAAAAGGTCATGAAATGACCTATTTTGTTACCCCACTATGCATGGGATGGATGTTGTAATGTTTTGTTTTGACATATATAAACAATTGGTATATCCCCACTCGGTTGGGAGATGGATGTATGTATGAGTCATTGGTGATAGAAATGTCATTTATGATGTATGTATAGAGTCATGTTCTTCTTTTAGAACATATTTTTGTAGACATTGCTTATATTTAGGGGGAGCATGGACTCGTTCATGAAGCTCAATTAGTACACTTCAACATATCAGAGAATTCAGCATGTACTCAGGGGGAGTATGACCCTTTTCCCTTGAAGACAAAGGGGGAGAGTGAATTGGGGTTGCCATCAAGTCCAAAGGGGGAAATTGTTGGCATTATGACTCAGATTTGACATAGGTGTTGTCCTTGATGGAAACTCACTCAAATGATAGATCACAGTTCAGCAGGTTAACAGCTTAGAGTTACAAATCAAACTTCACAGAATGAGGAAAGTTAAGTATATGCAGGTTGACATTGAAAAAGTAGCACATACACGTGGGTTAACAAACCAAAAGGCGCATATATAGTACACATGCAGTTTCACAGAAGGAAAGGCATGTACATGTTGGAAATCTATGTTTTAGTCTGTGGTATTTGGTCCATGGTATTTTGATCCATGGTATTGGTCCAAAGTATTGATCCTAGGTATTTGGTCCAAGGTATTGGTCCTAAGTGGTTTTGGACCATGGTATTGAGAAAGGCATAACACTATATAAGGAGAAGAAGATCATTAGACTAGTGTACTTAAGTATTGAATATCTAATGATGAGCAAGATCTAGTGCTCAGGTTATTGGGTTATGGTGCATAGCTAGATCTGAACCAAGGATGAGCCTTAGCGCTTGATAAAGGATGAGATCTAATGTTGGGTCAAGACCTTAAGGCTTGAAGTGAAGTATCTTTATGTGATTTGATCATTTATCTAAATAACTGGCACATGTTGTAGTCTGTAAATATGATGATCTGGGTATAATTGATGTCTGGAATTTAAAATCATCATTTACATCTGTACGTAGGTTCACTTTAGAAAAGGCGCATATACATGCTAGTTATGCATATCAAAACAACGTATACATCTTAGGTTTGATTTGCAGATCTGTACGCAGGTTCACCTTGAGAAAGGTGCGTATGCATGCAGGTTCAACACAGGGAAGTAGCGTATACCTTGTAAAATATGTTTTAGCTACCTCTGTTTGCTGTTGCAATGTTTTGGGTTCTGACATGGGTTTTGGTTATTGCATTCTAGATACAACATTTCGAAAGATCAGATTGAAGGGTTGTCAAAGTGGTTGATTAGTTCAGTTGTGAAAAGGAGATTGGTTTATGTAGACGTATTTGATGATTGAATGATGTTATTGATGGATCCAATCTAAAAATTTATGAAATGTGGTCCCTAGAAGAAAGAGAGAAGGTCGTAGCCTTCTGTAGGTCAGCGCCTATGTACTAGTAAATATATCGGCTAGTACAAGAGCTAGGGGGTTGTAGCTCCCTTCTAGTGGTATATGGAGAACTAGAAAAGGTTGTAGCCTTCTGCAGGTGGGTGTCTGTGTATTGATACGAGTTTGTGCCCATACAAGATTGTAAACATGTTTTTCTTATATTAAAGGAAGACGGTAGCAGGTGGTTTCTGTCCCACATTGGGTTTCCACCTTACATCATGGTGTTCATGTGTGTTTCTTATGTGTGATGACTTGTTCTGTTTTACTGCACCTATTTACTTTTTATATGGTTAATGAAGTTCTAATGCACTAATTAAATAACAACATATGATGGATTAACTGAATCATAAGTTTACTGGATATATGCTAGTTGCATTAAACACAGTTGCATGTACATGTGGGTTCCCTTAACTGAAGTAGTGTATATGAATCAGAGTATGAAATGAAAAATTTATATTGATTTACTAATACTCATTCACACCCCCACCCAAGTATTATTTCCAACAGTGACAATGAATAAATGGAGAAAGAGTGAGAGAGGAGAGTAGGAGGGAAGAGAGATAGACAAAAGGGGAAAATAGAGGTAGACAAAAGGGGAAGAGAGAGAGGGGGGGAGATTGATAGATATAACAAGAGAATGTGTATATTTGGGGGGTGGAGGAGATAGAGAGATGGAATAAGAAAGAGACACATAGATAAAAATATAGATATTATATAGTATTGTATAGCCATCCTAGACCCATCTCAACCCAGGATCTATCAGGCATCAAGAGGGATCAAATCTCTTAAGGTGCAATCCTTTCCACAAGTTCTGCAATCAAAAAATAGGTTTTCACCTCAAGAGATTGGTGCTTGATATATCTAGGGTTAAGATGGATTAGTTTGGTTGTGGCGAGAGACATCATACAGCTCAGTACATCTCACGTAAAAACATAAACATGTAAACATAAAAATTTTAACATTTAACATTTAACATTTTCAACTTAATGTCAGACCTGTTTAAAAATCAATCTAATTATTAATATGTATAAGCACAATATAAATTTAAAATACAAAGAGGTTTACCAACACTAAAAAAAAAGATATCGTAAATAAATATAAATATAAATAAACAAGAGGTATGGTAAATAAATAAAAATATATGAAGTGGGATTAGAAATCAACATCTTATTATATACCAAGCCTTTGGTCCAAATACCATGGTAAATAAAAGAGATATGATAAATAAATAAAAATATAAATAAAGTAGGTATAGTAAATAAATAAAACATCTTTTTATATTTACTCCATAAACCTCTTTATACTTATTAACACTCAAAAAAGAGGTTTTGTTTACGTGAAGCCTATGGACCAAATACCATGGGCCAAATTATTGTTAATACCATGCAAAAAAAAAATATTAACCTTAATATTAATATTAAAAGATTAATAATTATTATTACTAAATCTAAGATTCATATTAATATATTTTAATATACTATTATTAAATTTAATAACTTTGGATTAATATAATATTAAATTTGTTATATTATAATATATATTAACATATCATGATATATATTAACTTTAGATATATATGAGAGGGAAGAACAAAGTCATAGAGTGATAGAGGTGAAGAGATAGGGGGAATGACAAGGGAGAGATGGAGATGAATTGCAAGAGAGGGGAGAGGAGGAATGAAGAGGCTGAGGGGGAAAGGAGTGAGAGAGGTAGAGAAGGGAAAGAGAGGGAGAGGGAGACAAAAAAATGGAGTGGGGAGAGAGATAAGGAGAGAGGGATGGAGATAGTGAGAGGATTGGAGGGTAGAGAGAGAGAGAGAGAGAGAGAGAGAGAGAGAGAGAGAGAGAGAGAGTGGGGGAGGAGAGAAGAAAGAAGGAGGAAAAGGGAGAGAGAGGAAGGATGAGAGAGACGACTTGCAAGAGAGGAGGAGAGAGGGAGGGATATAGAGATGGATTTGGAGGGGGAGAGAGGGAGGGAAGAAGAGATACATAGAAAGTGAGAAGTGGAGAGAGAGAGGGAGTGACAAGGGAGAGATTGAGAGAGAGTGTGTATGTTTAGGGGTGAGATAAAGAGATAAAGAAGTGATATAGGGAAGGGGGAGAGAAGGAGAGAGAGGGATATAGTAAGATAGTTTGAGAGAGAGAGAGAGTGATGGGGGAAGAGAAAGGAATGGAGGGAAACGTGAGAGAGAGAGAGAGAGAGAGAGAGAGAGAGAATTGGAGGGCAAAGAGAGAGAGAGAGAGAGAGAGAGAGAGAGAATGTGGGGGAAGAGTGAGGGAGGTAGGATAGAAAGGGAGAGAGAGGATGAATGAGAGACAAGAATTGAGAGAGAGGAGGAGAGTGATGGGGCAAGAGAGAGGATTGGTGTGAAAAGAGAGATAGAAAGAGAGAGAGAGTGCGATTGGGGAAGAGAGAGGGAGGTCGGAGAGAAATGGAGAGAGAGGAATTGAGAGAGAGGAGGAAACATGGAGTGTAACACCCCCTCCCAGGTCTACCCAAAGTAACCATCACAACTAGGGTAAACATGACATGAGAGGCTACTATTATTAGATTCTACCTCATATGTGACCTTAAGGAAGTGGAATCAATGCGACATCATGCACACTCATCCAAAATAATCAACATAACACTTAGGAGACAAGACATCCACTCAGATAGTTTGTCCCTGGTTCCATTGATGTTATGGATCTCTTAGGCCATAGTCACTCTCATGCTATAGGTAAGGGAGTGACCAACAACATAAATTCGTTCTCATAGGCATGCCTACCAGTGACTGTGGACCAAAATTTCTAGTTATGTGCCAGAAACCCCGAGACTTAAGACACTTTTCTAGCCTAGAATCCCGACCTCTGCCCAGAACTTGCTATAACCTTCCGAAGTCATTAAATACATGATAGCAACACTGATATATAAAAATCAACCTTAGGACTAGGCTTGAGCATCCCCAGCCAGGATTTCCATTCTATCAAACACTTGGCATCAATGCAACCTACAAGTCTAGGATACAAGACATAGCATAAATGACTGAATCACCTTATGAAACATAACAAGAATTATCACATCCTTCTCCACATCATTAATTCGGTCTTTCATCCATCCATTTAATAGTTGCAGGTAAATACATGAAATAACCATGACATGAACCAATCATTTAACCATTCTTATAACGAGCATAAAACCATGTAAATATCATAGGTAAGCCAAGCATTAAATCCACATATAAATGGTGCAAAAGTAGGAGAACTTAGCTTTTATTAATCATAGGAAAATATGACCAGATTCGGGACATCCACGTACCACTCAACCATAGACAGTAGGATAACTTAACTTTTATTAATCTGTTGTGGCCAGAAATAACCCCCCTTTTTATTTAGTATTAATAATAACACTAAATAAATGGGGATCATTCTAAAATAAAAACTAGCACTTAGAATTCCCTTTTAATAAAAACATTATTGTAAACTTAGGAAAAACATCCACAAATGCAAAATCTTAAGTATTATGAAAATTCTCAAATAAAATCATTCTCTTAATGATGAACATCACATCGCAAAAGGGTAACGGAGGGCATCATATATAAAGAAACTATTGGAATTGCGAAAACACGATGATGCGAGATTGTGAGCCACATAGATTCATCACATATCGTAGATCCACCTAAGATAAAATGTCCTGATATTGAGAAATGTGATAAAGCATTTCGCAAATCGCATCTCGCAGTCACATAATAAAGCAAATGATTGTTAACGAAAGAGGATTAGCGATATTTCAATCTGCGATATTGTGAAGCAAATCACAAAATCACTTTATCGCATATAAAAAGGGCTCACAGTTTGATGAAATATTTCTCATCATTCGATACTGAGTTATGGACATTAATGTCAACTTAGTGGTTTATTGATGGTTATTTATGAGAAATGATTTAGATTTGAGCAAAAGGGTTATTTCACACAGGGTGATATATTTGATGTGATTTGAAAATTAAGAGCTTTCTCGTCACCTTATTATTTACCATCATTTGTTATCTTTCTTATTGTGTCTTAGTTCTCTACTTGTGAACTTACAGGAGCGGTACATAGAAAAAATACATAGCGAAGTGCGCAAAACATGATGGGGAAGAAAGGAAAAGCCCTAGAATCTAAAAAATAGAGATGAATCCATTATTCACGGACACCACTTGTACCCGAGAAACAGGGATATCTACTTGGGAAGGCATGTATAGTCTGTTGTAGGAAGAAAACCCAAGAGTCATGGAAGTTACAACTACGGTAAATGGATGCGGGTCATTTGAAGCATCACTTACAGAGCTTGCATGCTCATTCCTTTACCATATCACAACAAGGCCAAAAATACTTCCCTATATAGATATGGTCAATTGGGTGATAGACCATGTTGAGATAACAGACAGGAAATTCAAGACGTGGAACCAGGAAGTTATAGGGTCATTTACCCCACATAATTTAAGATGCATGTGTCATTTGCCAGAGCCGCAGGCTAGCTATAACAAACAGTTCATGGAGAAATTCGCCAAGGAGAACAAAGATTTGGTGTAATGCACCAAAAGCTGGTTAGCGAAGGAAGAGCCATTTAATAAGGACAGAAATGGTATGTACATCGTTGGTTCCCTCTCTTCTCCATATTGTTTCGTTGCTGCAATGTTATGTAGGCTATTCAGAAAACCTGATATCAATAAGTTTTCATCTTAGTGGCTACCCCTACTGGATGCGGCCACCAACTCCAATTTAATGGACTGGGCCCAAATATTGTGTGATAACTTAGCCTCTGCTATTTGGAATTATCAGACTAAAAGGTATTTTTATTAGAGGATTTATCCTCCCTTCTTTTTAGCTGTCTATGTCATGGATGCTATATGTTTTGTTTCTAAATTTCCTCTCATGGGTTGGAAATGGATGGTATAGAATCCCTTACCCATTCAAGTCTACTATAAGGAACTGTGGGATTCTAAGTTCACCACATATTTTTATAAAATCTACCATGGAGTTATGCTACCCATTCACAAGCTGTTGTATAATATAGATGCCCCAAGGTTTTCTCCTGAAGCCGAAATTGATATTCTCCTTGTAGGAAGATGGTTCAGAGAATAATTTTTCACTTATGTCATAGTATTAGGAAGCATTGCCTCTCCTCATATACTTCCATTGTATGTTCCTGAAAATTGATGGCCTGGGAAATAGCCTACCAAACTTGTTGGGTTGGGCGAATGAGTAGAGAACTTAAGGACAAGAAAAAGGAAATCTGGCCACAATTCCCAGTGGTCTGTGGAGCTTTTGCATTGTTTGATTTAGGTCACACTTTCAAGGAAGTAGACAACATGTTGAGTCTATGATTTCCTAATTTTCCATGGAGACAATTTGATCCCTTTGATGTAATAAAGAATTTTACCACGACAGTTAAAATAAAGGTGTTCACTAAGGAAGATGATCTCTTCAATTACATTTTCTAGTAGAAGAGCACACTCAGAGACATCTTACACATGGCCCAAATCTAGTTTGGCCTAATAGAATTCCATGAGTTTAAACTCTATAGAGAACGAAGTTTGACAAGTGTCCCATTGGACAAATTGCGTGTAGAACCAATGAGGGAACACACTCCTAGCATTAGCATGAGTGGAAGCTCGGAGCAAGACAAGTCTAAATCTAAGACTGAAAGAGAATCACCAGAAAGGTCTAGATGGTCAGAGAACGATCACAACAAGAGTGAAGGATCATTCAGAGATACTGCCCAATCCAAGGAGAATCCTGAGCAACAAGTGTTGTCGCCGAAATAGGTGGAAATTCCCCCTCACCTCATCTAGCCAACAAAGCCATTAAGAATAGAGCTGGAGAAAGAATGGGAAAAATTTAATGAATTGATCAACACGGAGGAGCAAAAACATAGAGACACCAAAGAATCTAGCATAAAAACCATAGAAATGGTGATTGAAATATTTGTTAATGCTCCCAAAACTGAGCACATTCCCTTAGCTCTGTCATCTAAAATTATACTAAATATAGAGGAAATCCCTCCTTTGGATGTGTTTTATAGCCCGCAGCACAAAGCTATGGTCAGGAGATAGAGAAAGAAATTAAAAATAGACAACATGCTCTCCCCTGAAGAAGAGCCGCTGGATGTCCTTTGGCAAGACCCTACCACTGATCCGACAGAGAACCTGACTAGATTATCCCAAATCACAGGTGCTTATGCTTCTGCTACTATTGACAAAGCATCCAAAGTTCAACTATTTCTTAAAGATAAAGAGGATAGAATCCTATTTTTGCAACAAAAGTTAAAGCATGCCAACATTAGCCCAGAAGCAGAAGAAAAATTGGTAAATTTACAACTAGACTTCCAGCAAATGCAACTGGGTTATCAAAGCAGTCTGGCTGAAAAAGAACAACAATTATAGGCTGCATTAGAAATGCACAAAGATGACCTTAAAGTAGCAGAATTTGTCACAGAATCCCTTGCCCTAAATGATCAACTCTTGCAATAGTAGGAAACACTTTGCCAAAGAATATCGCAATGGAACTCTCACTGCGAAATGAGGGACAATATCACAAGTCAAGTCATAGATTTGCGATTTGATTATGATTTAATTTATAAGAAAGTTTCTGACTATTTCAATTGGCAGGAATCATAGGAAGGCAATAAAGCAGGGTTGCTCAAGATCAATGAATCCCAAAAATAAATGTTGTTTAGTAAATGGGACGCACAGATCAAAAGAGCAGAATAGGAAACAGAAGAAGTGGTGACAACAGCGAGCAATATCATTAACTGTGTCAATGAAAATATGCACAGAGCAAACCTAATATTAGAAACCACTCCAGGATTTCTCCCAAAAATGTAGCAACTGAAAACGAGTTGGAGACAAAAAGCTAAAGAAAAGGCAGAGTCAATCAAAAAGTTAACTAAGTTAAAATGGGACACTTACTAGCAATATTTGGTGAAACCACACAATTAGTGTATGACTCTTAAGTGTCTTACAAATTCTGCCAAGAAGTTAGCGCTAGCACTTGCTGATTTCATTTTTGTAGGAAAATTAAAATTGGAGGTCGGGCAACCGACACTCCTGAAGCCGATGCTGGATACTTGTGACTTAAGAGAACAAATGCATAGTTGATCTTTAGATACAGTTTCAGTTCAATTTCAATTTACTTTTGCTTTAGATGAGGATGGTCATTTAAACCTCCTCCTATATTTTTGTAATAAATATTTTTAGTCTTTATTTAGTAGTATTTAAACCCCTCTCATGTATTTAGAGAGGGGTCTAGAAATTTATAAAAAACAGTTTTTTAGAACATGCACTTTTGCCCCACTGAGGAGGTTTTGATAAATGAATGGAACGAGATTTATTTATATCTTTGTTTGATGTCTGCTACTGAAATGCACTTCTGTACTCTTAGTAGATATTGAGTTATGAGAAGATAAAGCTATATTGCTGAAGCTCATGAGTAGGACTTATTATCAATGGTACTTTTATCTCTTAATGATTTATGGTTATGTGTCAAGTGATATGTTATTTTAAGTTGTTTATATATGAAGGCCTGAATGTTCAGTTATCATTTTTGCACTTTTTTACGGTGGTAACTATCTGTTTATGCTAAGTGTATGAATAAATTATTATGCAATATTCTTATCATAATTGTTTCAGCTAATTTGTTATACGAAACAATTTACTTTTAATGGATTCTTTTCTTGTAGCAATTGAATAATATTTATTATCGATTGCTGTTGGAAACTATTTTAGATTGCATAAGTGAAGATTTAATCCCGAGATAGTTTTTAGAATTAGATGTTTCCATTTATTAGAATAAAATTTCATGTGTTAGATTATATTTAGATTAAAAAATTCTCTTTAGAAACTTTTAGGAAGGAAAACATCATCCCTTAGCATCATCACAAAAAAATTGGGAAACTGGTCCCATTTCCACCTGTTGGAGCCCCTATCCCAAACCGAAAAGGACTTGCTTTCAAGGTCAGGACCAAAAGGTTACCCCCCTTGTTGTAGACCCAATTTTTGGGGCTTCAACATATTTGGCGCTAGAATGAGGGCCCAAACTATGAATGGCTAGTAAATCTAAATCCAAAACTCATTCTGAAAGTAAATCACCCTCAACATCTCCCCCGACTTCTCCAGTGCATTCTGAGTCTTTGAATTCTAAGCGAGAAGCTTAGAAAACAACAACCACTACCGTAAACCCAAAAATTTCAGGTAAATCTACTATCAAACCCCGTG
Source organism: Pinus taeda (assembly GCA_000404065.3). Lineage (NCBI taxonomy): Eukaryota > Viridiplantae > Streptophyta > Pinopsida > Pinales > Pinaceae > Pinus > Pinus taeda. The sequence goes on along the minus strand of APFE030286510.1, from coordinate 25,860 downwards.
AATTTCAGCCTTTGATCCATAAACTTCAAGGATTTTCCATATCACTGTAGAAATCTGAATTATCTCAAGGTAGTGTGACTTTGCAATATATTCCTTCTCATCCTCTTACTAGATTACAAAGTGAAAAGCTTGGTATTGAACCAACCGAATTACCTCTGCCTAAAAGGAAAATAGCAAGGAAGACACGTCAAGGGTCTGATAGAGAGACTTTTTCATCATCATCATGCATTCCATCTTCTCCATTGCAAAGTCAATAATCTACTCCTCCAATTCATATCGTTGTTCAACAGAGTACTGGAACTTCAAGAATCTCATCCCCACCACAAGGAACTTCATCTGTCTTTCCTCTGTTAGTAGTTCAACAATGGCTCAAAACCCATGGAATAATCCAGAGGCAGTCATAATGCCTACACCCTTGAGTCAATTACTAGCCCATCCTGAGAAATAGCTGCCCATGTTTAATCCTGAAGCATGCATGCTAGCAGAAGAACACATAAATAACTTTACGTTATCAATAAATTTAAATGGATTTACAAACAAAGACGTTTTTGTTAGACTTTTTCCATATACTTTACAAGGAGCGGTTGGGTCCTGGTATTTTTCATTAACATCAGGATCCATTACTAGTAGGAACATTTTCCAACAGCAATTCTTGACAAAATTTGGCGATGATAGGTCTAGGGCAACATTGATCAATGATCTATCAAATATTAAGACCGAATTGAGAGAACCTATCAAAGATTTCAACTCACGTTTCAATAAACTCTTGAATAAAATCCCTGCCACTTCCAAGCCTAGTGAAGAAGTTCGAAGTGAATGGTACATATCTACTTTAACATCGAATATAGCAATCTTTGTTGATAGGGCTGCGAAGTCAACATTGGACGAAAACATGAAGGAAGTGATAGTGGTAAAAAAGTGTATCTTAGCTTTAGAAAAGAAAAACGTTATTGATGAAAGAAAATCTAAGAAGGTTGCCTTTAGAGATGATCCTAAGAAAAAGCAATTAAAGGACCTATTTGATTTCGAAGGATTACAGAAAGTTTTAAAAACCATGTCTAATGAAATGGTTGACATTAAAATACAAGTAGCAGAGACTTCTTCTAAGAAACCCTATAAGCCTTTTAGGAAAAACCCTTCAACTGATCCAAAGCCTCCCAATGCTACAACAAATGTAGAATCTAAAGGAGAAGAAGAAGAAGTTTCCAATGAAGAACCTATTGATGAAGATGAGGTTGTAGAACTATAGGGAATGTGGGACTTCATTCTTCCAGATGAATAGGATCAAGAGGCATCACCAATCATTACCAGAAGTAGAAATCAACTCGATTCTCATAGCCGAGTTCTAAACAGAAGAACGCAAGCTCAGTTTCCAAAGATAAAGTCGCAGGTAAGAAATCATCACCAAAAGCGACTCAAACAAACCCAGTCCAATCTGAGTCATCAACTCCATCTAAAACACTGATTGTTTCCGATGAGATGGAGTATAATATTGTTGAAGACATGAAGAAGACTAGGGCCAACATTAGTTTTCATGAACTAAGTAAATTAAAGAATCAACAAAAACTACTTTTGAAAGAGCTGCATGCAGTACCCGTTGCACCTCTTCCTACCATTGTAATCTTGCAAGCTTCTCATGAAATGGGAAAACCTCCAACTAGTATGGCAAATAAAGTTGACCCAAATGATATTGTTTCAATTGGAGGTAGGTCAAAATCCCATACTCCTCTAATCCTCCTTACTTTCGAAATTTTCAATAAAATTTTTCATAATTGTTTGGTAGATTCAGGTGCTTCATTTAATATTTTTCCTAAAACAATTTGTGCAAAGTTAAACGTCCAACCTCAAAAACTTTTAGTACGCATAGTTTAGTTGGACCCATTGCAAGTTGAAGTAATTGGTGAACTAAATCAAGTGACCATAAGGCTCTCATTGAATCCAAAGGTATGTGAAGTCATTGATACTTTAGTTGCAGACATTCCGGAATTTTATGGTTTAATTCTTAGTAGGGATTGGTCTGAAAAGCTTCATGGATATTTTGTGACCGACTGGTCACATATGTGGCTCCTTTACAATGGTAAACCAAATCAAATAAAGGTTGAGTGAGAAAGACATCAAAAATACATAGTGACAGAAAATTAACCTATAGCGTACAACAACAATATAGTTGGGAACTATTTTGTTGACTCTTTCTTAGGAAATTTTAATGCTCATGCTTCGCCTTATTTTGAACATTTTGTTTTGTCTCGAGTAGAAAACTTTTCTTATACAGACAGTTCTAAATGCGTTAACTTTGTAGATATTCCTGTAAATAACTCTTTGGTTTGGGAATTATTTTTTGACGGTTCTAAGTCTAATGATGGAGCAGGAGCAGGATGTGTATTAATTAGTGCAGAAGGGAATAAAACCATGCTAACTTGTAGACTCGAGTTCAATTGCACAAACAACACTGCAGAATATGAAGCTTTAGTGCAAGGGTTGTAAAAAGCAATCGAATTGGACATCAAGTATCTACATTCTGAGATTGTTATTAAACAGGTACGAAGTACCATACATTGTCTATCAGGTCATTTAAATCATTATCAATCTTTAGTACAAGATCTGACTGTACATTTTATAACATTCAATATTTCATCCATCCCCAGACTCCAAAATGATAGTTCTGACCTCCTAACTAATGTAGCTTCCAAGCTCATTCCCTTAGAAGACTATAGCCCAGACAAATTCTCATTCGAATTGATCTTTCGGCCCTCCATCCTTGGTAATGTTACCAACTGGAGAATTTTTAACGATGACCCTAATATTATAAGTTTCTTGACCTCAGAAGGATCTTATAGTAATCAGATAATTGACGAGGACCAACATGAAAAGCAATTACAACAAGAGAGCACTAATAATGCCATACCAAAATCTATAGTCAAGTTAGAAGACCCATATGATTTAAAAGGCAGATTCAAAAGGTCTACCAATTCAAAACTTCAGAGTTCAACTCTAAACTATGAATTAATAAATCTAGGAATGGATACTAAGCCATAGAATATCAACTTAGGTCTTGGTCTAGCCCCAAAAGAAAAATTACCCTTTGTTCGACTCTTGAAATAGTATAAAAATGTATTTGCCTAGAATTACAATGACCTTAAGACTTACGACACTTCAATCATTCAACATACTATCCCAATGATAGCTAATGAAAGACCAGTATACCAAAAGCTAAGGAAGATCCATCCTAATCTGGAAAGTCAGATTAAGTCTGAGCTTAATAAATTGTTGAAAGGAAAAATTATTTTTCCCATTTGACATTCTAGATGGGTTTCCAATCTGGTTCCAGTCAGAAAAAATGGAGACATTCGAATTTGTGTTGACTTTCGAAATCTTAAAAAAGCCAACCAAAAGGATAATTTTCCCTTGACTCCTATGGAACAAATATTACAAACATTTGTAGGATCAAAATTGATGTCCTTTTTAGATGGTTTCTCTGGCTACAACGAAGTCTTAGTCCATCCAAATGATCAGCTAAAAACCACATTCAGAACCAAATGGGGTACATATGCATATCAAAATATGCCCTTTGGGTTGATTAACGCTGGCGCCACATTTCAAAGAGCCATGGATATTGCATTTAAGAGATTAGTAAATAAATTAGTGGTGATTTACTTGGATGACATAACGGTATATTCTAAAAAATGTAGTAATCACCTAAGAGATTTAAAGCAGATCTTTCAATGTTGTCAAAGGTATGGGATTTCACTTATTCCAAAAAAGTATTTTTTAGCATTAAGTGAAGGAAAGCTTCTTGGATTTATAGTGTCTAAATCTGGAATCCATATTGATCCAGATAGGATTAAGGAAAATTCTGAAATATCCTTACCACATAATAAGAAAGCACTGCAATCCTTCCTTGGTCAATTTAATTTTGTTAAAAGATTTTTCCCAGACTTCTCAAGAATTGTGTCACCATTACAAGCAATGATCAAGAAAAAATCACTCTTTAAATGGGGTCAGGCAGAATATGAAGCGTTAAATCTGATTAAGCAAGTGATTGTTAATGCCCCATCCCTAGCGACTCCAAATTTTTCCGATCCTTTCATTTTGTATACATTTTCCTCTGAGAAGTCATATGCTGCAATACTCACCCAAGCCAATCAAGACAAAGTGGAAGCCCCAATTGCCTTCTTTAGTTAAAATTGACAAGGGGCTGAATTAAATTATTCTGACGTTGAGAAACAAGCTTATGTTGTTTTCAAAGAAATCAAACACTTTAGACCCTTTCTTCTTAAGACCCATACAAAGATAATAGTGTCATTTCTAGCAGTAAGAAATATCTTGGTATAGAAATACGTGGGTGAAAAGAGAGCAAATTGGGTCACCACCCTACAAGAATACGACATTGAAATCAAGCCAACAAATATTGTAAAAGGTCAAGGCTTTCAAAGAATGTTGGCTAGAGCATCGCTCATATCAGAAATACCATCTCCCAATCAAGAGGTACAAATGTATGAGGTAAGCTTGAATGATATTGAATCGAGATATGTTGATATCATGTTTTATTGAAAAATGGATATGCTCCTTCAAATCTGAATCATACAAAGAAAAGAGCCCTAAGATTGAAAGCTAACAAATATCAACTTGTAAATGATGTACTTTTTAGGATGAATTATGATTATGTTCTTCTTCGATGTCTTAAGAAATCTGAAGCTGAAAAAGTGTTGCAAGAACTCCATGATGGACCAGCAGGTGGACATTACGCAGGAGATGTAACAACACACAAAATTTTGTGCGCAGGATATTATTGGCCTACTTTATTTAAAGTTGCACATAGCTATGTAAGGAAATGTCAAGTTTGTCAAATTGTTGCTGGAAGATAGAAGAAACCATCATTTCCATTGCAACCGTTAATATCGACCAACCATTTGAGCAATGGGGATTGGATATAATAGGTGAGATCATTCCTCACTCTTCTAAACAACATAGGTACATCCTTACAGCTATAGATTATTTTACTAAATGGGTAGAAGCAGTTTCTCTCAAGACAGCTAATGCTGGACATATCATCGATTTCATAGATTAGTTCATAATTACCAGGTTTGGCTTACCTTTTGATTTAATGTTTGATAATGCATCATATTTTTCTGGCAATGCTATGACTGAATTTGAACTTAAAAGAGGTTTTGAGCTTAAGTATTCTGCCAATTATTACCCACAATGGAATGGGTTGGCTAAATCAACAAATAAAAACCTAATCAGAATCATTAAGTGAACAATTGATCATAATCATAGAAATTGGCACAAATCTTTGATGTATGCTCTTTGGGCAGATCAAATAACTCAAAAGGCTTCCATTAGCACTTCTCCCTTTAATTTAGTTTATGGGAAAGAAGTAGTTCTCCCACCTCATCTAGTAATTTCTTCTTTAGCCTTAGTTAAATTTATTGAAGAAACACCTTCTTCATCTTTGCAACTAAGACAAGAACAGGACAAAATTACCCATGCACATCATCAAGCATTAGTAAAGATTTCTTTCAATTCAAACATGGTATCTAGGAAGAATTTTCAAATTAGAGATTTAGAATTGAAATGGGACAAGGCTCATGATGAAAAAGGCAAACATTCTAAATTCCAACGGATGTGGCTTGGACCATTCCAAATTGTTGAAATCATAGGTCCATCGACTTTCATGTTGCAAGATTTAGCAGGAAAAAGAGAATCTTTACCTGTTAATGGCCAGATCCTTAAAAAATACTTTCCCTAGAAGATGACCTCTTCTATTTTTGTAAATTATTATTTATAGCTTTATTTTGATAATAAAACAGGTTGTAAATGGTTACTTTTGGATTTCATGAAAAATATTAGCATCTCTTGTAAATTTGTATTTTCGCTTGTATAAATGGAATTGATTTGGAAAATTAATCATTATTATTGAAAAATATAATTAAGTTCTACAAGCCTGAAAATTTTTGCTATTTTCAACCTTACAAAGTTTGATTAAAAACAACCTTTAGTGGGAATTTGTTTTATATCGGTCATAAATAGCATCAATAACAAAACGAAGGTTCTCTATAGAAAAGTTGTGTTCAAAAACTCTATAATTTTCATGCAGAGCTATTCTTAAGGAACTAATGACTTCCTCTCCACTTAGGGAATTACAAGCTTAAAAGGCTAATCCACCTATGCACTATAAACTTAAAGAATAAGAGGTCTTATCAAGATCTGGCTTATCATGATCATAAAGATTATAACTAGCTGACATTGCCAAGCTGCATACTAAAACAGGGCAATGACTCAAGATTTTTGTAATCAAAAGACAAGGAGTCTTATCACGAGCTAGCTTGTTCAGTAAAGTTATAAATCAAGTGAATTGCACTATCAAAATTTGGCCACCAAACCAAGACATTATTCTTTAATAATTAAAAGAAAATGAAAGAGATAAGTTTGAATGTGGATTCATCTTTGAAAGTTGTATACTTCTTGAAGTATGATACTGGATCATTTTTGAGTAATAGGTAACCCTATCGAGGCAATAAATGCCTGCTAGCAATAGAGACTCTACCTACTGTTATCACTCAGGTTGTCCCTAGGCTCCTAAAAGGGATATGGCCGAGGTAACCACAAACCAATCTTCTGATTGTAGGTTCTATCCCACCTGCAATCGGAGAGGGCTCTCTCCTTTTGATTCAACCTTAGTTGATGATTTTAGGCTAGCTTTCTGACTTCAAGGGAATGTTGACTGTGATTGGAAAGAAGGTAGGATTCTCGAACAAAGAGGCCGGTAAAGTGTAATAAGTTTCGAACCATTGTGCATGGAGTCACAGATTGAGGCATACAAGCGTTTTCTTGGTCACAAGGGGATACGGAGCAGGATAGCCACACAGGATACAATACTTGGTCTGCTGAAAGTACGGAATGAACATCAGGGATGAAAGGAAAAGGAGAATCATTTCATCATGTTGACAGAGAGGAGAAGTGGATGAGTGGGATCCCGGAGCAGTTAAGAATTCCTAAGACATGCACTCATATGTGAAAGAAACAGCGTAAACCAGATCATTTAAGAATACAAGCTCATAACTGTTGCTGAAGAAAACATTGAAAAATGTAGAAATTGAACTTAAGGTGTATTGAAACAAATCTTAAGCTATTCTTTTTTCGTGCGATTTAGAAAGGCGGAAAGGTGGTAAAAAACATAAAATAAAACAGGGGAGAGGAACACTTATTGGATCATGTAGAAGCACATGAATTCCGTGATCATTCCTTGGCCAAGAGAAAACATCAAGTTGTTTCGCAATCCATGCTTTCAGCAATCTTTGATTATGGAAATTATGACAGTTACAGTGCGAGTCT
>APFE030286510.1:0-11675 GCA_000404065.3 Pinus taeda | reverse complement strand
TGGTCAGCAATTCAACAAACTCAGAACTACCTACCTAGCCTACTTGCCTAGCATTTTTTCTTCTTTTGCTTGGGGGTGCACTTAGACTTGCAAACCCGTCATTCATTTTTCTTTTGATGCTTTCCTGTCTACTTTCTACCCTTATTTCTTCTGGGGCCCAGATTAAGCTGTTGGGCTCCTCTGCTTCTCTACATATCTAAGAATTTTCCAAGATTAAACTGTTTGGACAGATTTACAATCTCTATATTCTAAAACAGGAAATTTACACCTAGGGAGACCAAGATTAAACTGTGTGGACCTCCCTTTAACCTAAAAAATATAGCAATACTAGGGTAACTTTACAAAATTTGAAGGCAATTAGATGAACTTTGAAGTAGCCTTCTTCATTTGGAGACTGTTTGAGCAAATATGGAGCATTGCAGCAAGCAAAGTACGACATATTTGGCCTGTGAAATGCCAATCATGAAAAATGAATACCTGCTGCAGCAGGAAGGTAACACCTACCACAAATGAACATACCTAAAATTGATCTACGGAGATGTCTTTATTTTTATCCTCATAAACCAAGTATTGATTGATGTAAATGCAATGACTAGCTTTTGGAAGAAAAAATCAGAATTTGCATGGAAGGAAAAAACTATTGTTAATTCCAAAGAGCATTATGCACTTTATATTTATATAATAAAGTTTGATTTTCCAGAAAACTTTTCTGTTTTGGAAGTTTTAGAAAATTCAAAAGATAATTAGAGATAATTGGTTCTTTCTAGTGAATCGCCAATTGTTGTGGCCGACAACAACCCCCTTTTTATTTAGTATTAGTAATAACACTAAATAAATGGGGACCCTTCTAAAATAAAAACTAGATTTTAGAATTCCCTTTTAATAAAAGCACTATCATAAACTTAGGAAAAACATCCACAAACACAAAATCTTAAGTATTATGAAAAGTCTCAAATAAAATCATTCTCTTAATGATGAACATCACATCACAAAAGGGTAATGGAGGGCATTATATATAAAGAAACTGTCGGAATTGTGAAAACGCGATGATGCGAAATTGCGAGCCACACAGATTCATTGCATATCGCAGATCCACCTAAGATAAAACGTCTTGATATTTCGAAATATGATAAATCATATCGCAAATCGCATCTCATTGTCGCATAATAAAGCAAATGATTGTTAATGAAAGAGGATTAGCGATATTGCAATCTACGATATTGCGAAGCAAATCACAAAATTGCTTTATCGCAGATCAAAAGGGCTCACAGCTCGATGAAATAGTTCTTGTCATCCGATACTGAGTTATGGGCATCAATGTCAACTTAGTGGTTTATTGATGGTTATTTATGAGAAATGATTTAGATCTGAGCAAAATGGTTATTGCATGTAGGGTGATATATTTGATGTGATTTAAAAATTAAGAGCTTTCCCATCACCTTATTATTCACCATCATTCATTATCTTTCTTATTGTTTCTTAGTTCTCTACTTGTGAACTTACAGAAGCGGTACATAGAATAATACATAGGGCAGTGCATAGAACATGATGGGGAAGAAAGGAAAAGCTCCAATATCTGAAAATAGAGATGACTCCATTATTCATAGACACCACATGTACGAGAGAAGCAGGGATATCTAGTTCGGAAGGCATGTATAGTCTGCTGGAGGAAGAAAACCCAAGAGTCATGGAAGTTACAGCTATGGCAAATAGACGAGGGTCATCCGAAGCATCACTTTAAAGCTTGCATGCTCATTCCTGCACTGTATCGCAACAAGGCAAAAAATAATTCCCTATATAGATATGGTCAAATGGGTGATAGACCATACTGAGATAATAGACAGGCAATTCAAGACACGGGACCAGGAAGTTATAGGGTCATTTACCCCATAGAATTTAAGATGCATGTATCATTTGCCAAAGCCGTAGGCTAGCCATAGCAAATAGTTCATGGAGAAATTCGCCAAGGAGAACGAAGATTTCATGGAATGCACCAAAAGCTGGTCAGTGAAGGAAGAGCCGCTAAAGAAGGACAAAAATGGTATGTACATCACTGGTTCCCTCTCTTCTCCGTATTATTTTGCTGCCGGAATATTATGTGGGCTATTTGGAAAACCTAATATCAATACATTTTCATCTGCGTGGTTACCCCTACTGGATGTGGCAACCAATGCCATTATAATGGACTAGGCCCAAATATTGTCTGATAACTTAGCCTCTGCTATTTCGAATTATCAAACTAAAAGGAGTTTTTCTCAGAGGATTTATCCTCCCTTCTTTTTAGCTGTCTATGTCATGGATGTTATCTGTTTTGTTTCTAAATTTCCTCTCATGGGTTGGAAATGGACGATACAAAACGCCTTACCCATTCAAGTCTACCATAAGGAACTGTGGGATTCTAAGTTCACTCCATATTTTTATTAAATCTTCCATAGAGTTATGCTACCCATTCACAAGATGTTGTATAATACAGATGCCCCAAGGTTTTCTCCTGAAGCCGAAATTGATATTCTCCCTGTAGGAAGATGGTTCAGAGAAGAATTTTTCACTTATATTACAGTATTCAGAAGCATTGCCTCTCCTCATATACTTCCCTTGTATGTTCCTAACAAATTGATGGCTCAAGAAATAGCCTACCAAACCTGTGGGGTTGGGGGAATAAGCAAAGAACTTAAGGACAAGAAAAGGGAAATCTGGCCGCAATTCCCTATGGTTTGTGGAGCTTTTGCATTGTTTGATTTAGGTCATGCTTTCAAGGAAGTAGAAAACATGTTGAGTCTATGATTAACTAAGTTCCCAGGGAGACAGTTTGATCCCTTTGATGTAATAAAGAATTTTACCACAACAGTTAAAATAAAGGTGTTCAATAAGGAAGATGATCTCTTCGACGACGTTTTCCAACAAAAGATCACACTCAAGGACATCTTACGCATGGCCCAAATCTAGTTTGGCCTAACATAATTCCAAGAGTTTAAAATCTACAGAGAACGAAGATTGGCAAATGACCCATTGGACAAATTGCATGTAGAACCAATGAGGGAACCCACTCCCAGCATTGGCATGAGTGGAAGCTTAGAGCAAGACATGTCTAAATCTAAGTCTGAAAGAGAATCGCCAGAAAGGTCTAGACAGTCGGAGAGCAATCACAATAAGGGTGAAGGATCAGTTAGGGATACTGCCTAATCCAAGGAGAATCCTAAGTAGCAAGTGTTGTCACCAAAACATGCGGAAATTCCCGCTCCCCTCTTCCAGCCAACAAAGCCATTAAGAACAGAGCTAGAGAAAGAATGGGAAAACTTTAATGAATTGATCAACACGAAGGAGAAAAACGTAGAGACACCAAAGGATCCAGCATAGACAACCATAGAAATGGTGATTGAAACAATTTTCAATGCTCCCGAAACTGAGCACATTCCTATAGCTCCGTCATCTAAAATTATACTAAATATAGAGGAAATCCCTCCTTTGGATGTGTTTTACAGCCCGTAGCACAAAGCTATGTTCAGGAGGCATAGAAAGAAGTGAAAACTAGACAACATGCTCTTACCTAAAGCAGACCCACTGGATGTCCTTTGGCAAGACCCTACCACTGATACAACAGAGAACCTGACTAGATTATCCCAAATCGTAGGAGATTATGCTTATGCTACTATTGACAAAGCATCTGAAGTTCAACTATTGCTTAAAGATAAAGAGGATACAATCCTATTTTTGCAACAACAGTTACAACATGCTAGCGTTAGCCAAGAAGAAAAAGAAAAATTGGTAAAGCTACAAGAGGACTTTCAGCATATCTAGTTGGGTTATCAAAGCAGCCTAGTCGAAAAAGAACAACAATTACATGCCACATTAGAAATGCACAAAGATGACCCTAAAGTAAGAGAATTTGTCACATAAGCCCTTGCCCTAAATGATCAACTCTTGCAATAGCAGGAAACACTTTGCCAAAGAGTATCGCAATGGAACTCTGACTACGAAATGAGTGACAAAATCACAGGTCAAGTCGTAGATTTGCGACTTGATTATGATTCAATTTATAAGAAAGTTTTTGACTATTTTAATTGGCAGCAATTAGAGGAAGGCAAGAAGGCAGGGTTGCCCAAGATTAATGAATCCCACAATGAAGTGTTGTTTAATAAATGGGATGCACAGATTAAAAAAGTAGAACATGCAGCGAAAGAAGTAGCAATAGTAGCAAGCAATATCATTGAATGTGTTAATGAAAATCTGCACAGAGCCAACCTAATATCATAAACCACTCCAGGATTTCTCCCAAAAATGCAGCAACTGCAAACGAGTTGGAGACAAAAAGCTGAAGAAAAGGCAGAGTCAATAAAAAAGTTAACTATGTTAAAATGGGACACTTACTAGAAATATTTGGTGAAACCACACAGTCAATGTATGACTTTGAAGTTCCTTACAAATTCCATTGAGAAGTTAGTGCCAGCACTCGCTGATTCCATTTTTGTAGGACAATTAAAATCAGAGGTCAGCCAACCAACACTCCTGAATCCGATGTTGGATACTTGCGACTTAAGAGTACAGATGCATAGTTGATCTTTAGATATAGTTTCATGTCAATTTCCATTTATTTTTGCTTTAGATGAGGATGCTCATTTAAACCTCCTCCTATATTTTTGTAATAACTATTTTTAGTCTTTAGTTAGTAGTATTTAAACCCCTCTCATGTATTTAGAGAGGGGTCTAGAAATTTATCAAAAACAGTTCTTCAGAACATGCACTTTTTCCCCACTAAGGAGGTTTTGATAAATGAATGGAATGAGATTTATTTATATATTTGTTTAATGTCTGCTATTGAAATGCACTTCTATACTCTTAGTAGATATTGGATTATGAGAAGATAAATCTATATTGTTGAAGCTCATGAGTAGGACTTATTATCAATGGTACTTTTATCTCTTAATGATTTTTATTTGTGTCAAGTGATATGTTATTTTCAATTGTTTATATATGAAGGCCTGAATGTTCAGTTATCATTTTTGCACTTTTGTATGGTGGTAACTATTCTATTTATGCTAAGTGTATGAATAACTTATTATGACATATGATTATCATAATTGTTTCGGCTAATTTGTTATACGAAACAATTTTCTTTTAATGGATTCTTTTCTTGTAGCAGTTGAATAATCTTTATTATAGATTGTTGTTGGAAACTATTTTAGATTGCATAAGTCAAGAGTTAATCCCAGGATACTTTTTAGAATTAGATGTTTCCGTTCATTAGAATAAAATTGCATGTGTTAGATTAGATTTAGATTAAAAGCATTCTCTTTAGAAACTTTTAGGAAGGAAAACATCATCCCTTAGCATCATCACAAACAAATTGGGAAACTGGTCCCATTACCCCCAACCAGAGCCACTATCCCAAAATGGAAAGGAGATGCTTTCAAGGTCCGGACTGTGTGGTTAATCCCCCTTGTTGTAGACTCGATTTTCGAGGCTTCAACATAATCATAGGCAAATATGACCAGGTTCGGGACTTCCACGTACCACCGAACCATATACATGGCTAAACCAAATATCTCTTTCAGCTAGTCACCCCCATGCCATTTTCCAAACATGAATGTTGGATCTCATAGAACAACCAATCTAAGAACAACCAAGGGAATGCAAAGGTTAAATCACCTCCACCCTCATCAAACTATGATCACATCAAAACTGATGCTCTGATCACAATTGAACAAAACCTGGAATTCCATCTAGAATCCATCACTATCCTTGAGGAATTTTCTGTGTCCTTGTTTCTCAGGCTTTACCGGAATCCAAACCTCGATCACTAGGCCGTAAATCGAGACATTTCCCTCAACCTTTACCGCATATCCTGCTAAAACTGATAGAGGGATTCCTAGGCCTTTGGAATGGAACTTCAGACCACCTCTACTTTGGATTCTGAAATCCATCTAATAAACCAAAGCTCAAAAACCAAATAAACATTCCAACAATATGGCATTCGAAAAAAGGAAAGGCTAGGCTGAAAACCATTGTCATAACCCAACAAAACCATGCAACTAACAACAAGTAAACCATACACCAACATGCAAAGCCATGCATGTCCAAACCAGCTAGGAAATTACACACAAAAGGTTACCTACAAGTATTCCTCCTGAAGCTACTTGATCCTGCTTTCCTTTCCCTTTGTTTACTTTTCCTTCCTTAATCCAAAGTTAGAGTGCTCCAAGAAAACTCTAAGTGACCAAGAGAGTGAGAGAGGGAGAGAGAGAATAATGAGAGAACTCCTATGGTTACAACTCCGTCCATATAATGGCTCAAAAGGACTCATCCTCAATGTCTCCTGATAACCATTGTTGTATGCGAACTCAACCAATGGAAGATACTCCTCCCATTTATTTTGCTGGTCCATCATGTACATATGCAACATATCCTATAAGGTCTCGTTGACCCTCTCTGTCTATCCATCTATATGTGGATGATAAGTTTTGTTGAAGGCCAACAATGTACCCAAGCCTACAAATAGCTCCTTCCAAAACTTGGAAGTGAGCTTTGCATCCCTGTTCGACACAATCTTCTTTGGAACACCATGGAGTTTCATTGTCTCTTTGATGAAGACCCGTGCTACCTCACTGGGTGAATATGTAGTCTTCACTGGGATGAAGTGAGCTACCTTGCTCAACCTGTCAACCATGACCATAATAGAATCATGTTGCCTCACCATCCTCAGAAGACTTGTGATGAAATCCATGGAAATGACCTCCCATTTCCATTTTGGAATTGCAATCGGCTATAGTAGACCACATGGATGCTTGCATTCCACCTTAACCTGCTAACAATCTAAACATCTAGCCATGAACTCTGTCATTTCCTTCTTGAGATTCAGCCAATAGTAAAACTTCTTCACCATCGCCAATTCCTTTTGATATCTTGGATGACCCGGGTATGGATAGGCATGAAACTCCCTCAAGATAAGCTTCTTGAGCTCAATGTAATTTGGCACATAGATCCTATCCCTGATCTCGCCAAATCATTTGCCGTGAGACTATAGTCTGCATCCTGGTCACTTGTACCTATACTTTGTTTTAACCTATGCATGATATCCATGTAATTGCCATCCTGTTGTCCTACCTGCAAGATCCTATCATGTAACTCTGTCCCATAAAATCTTATAGCTGCTATATGATTTAACTATACCTTCCTTCTAAGAGAATCTACAACCCAGTTCTCCTTCCCTTTGATGCATCTGATCTCCAAGTCAAATCACTATGGGCAGCCAACCATCTAGCTTCTGCAACATTTAGATTTGGATGGTAAAACAAATACCTCAAGCCACTGTGATCACTCATCAACACAAACTGTATGCCCAGAGGATAGTGTCTCCACATCTTCAATGCATGTATGATCGCCTACGACTCAAACATCATGTGTTGGGTAGTTCTTCTCATGCTCATTCCATTTCTATGATTCATAGCACACTACATGTTCTTCTTGCATGAGAACTCCATGAATTCCTCTCTTGCAAGCATCTATACACACTACAAACTCCTTATCCGAATCTATAATCTTTAGCACTAGTGCATGTGTCAACAACTTCTTAAGCTTCCTAAAACTAGTCTCACATTCCTCTATCCAGTCAAACTTCTTACCCTTCCTCTACAATTATGTGATAGGATATGCAATGCATGAGAAGTTCCTCATGAAACTCTTGTAGTAACTTGCCAATCCCATAAATCATCTCACCTCATCTACATTCTTAGGAGCTGCCCACTCCACAATGGCCCTTATCTTTTTTGGATCTACTGCAATGGCTTCCTTGGAGACAACATGTCCTAAGTAGTGTACCTTAGGTTGAAAGAAGCTACACTTTCTAAGCTTAGCATACAACTGATGCTGTCTTATCAACCTCAACATTACTGCTAAATTTTCGACATGCTCTTCCTCATTTTTAGAATATACCAGTATGTCATCAATGAATATAGTAACAAACTTGTCCAGATAAGGATGCAACACACTATTCAAAAAACACATAAATGTATCTAGAGAATTAGTTAAACATAATGGAAGAACAAAAAATCATAATGCTTATACCTGGTCCTGAATGCAATTTTAAAGATATCCTCTTCCTTGCTGCGTACCTGATGGTATCTCGATATCTGGTCAATATCATAGAACATTTCTTCTCCCTTCAACTAATCAAACAAATCATCAATCCTTGACAATGGGTACTTGTTCTTGATCGTTGCCTTATTCAATTGGATGTAATCACCGTAGAATCTAAGAGTACCATCTTTCTTCTTTACAAACAACGCTAGTGCACCCCAAGGTCATCCACTAGGTATAATGTATCCCTTGTCCAACATCTCCTTTTGCTACAAATTCAACTCTACCTACTCAGATGTGCTCATCCTATAAGGTGATTTTGATGTTGGAGCCACCCCTGGCACTAACTCAATAGAAATATCTACTGCCCTTTGAGGTGGAAACTCTATAATGTCCTCAGGGAATAGATCCTGAAACAACTACAAAACTAGGTACCTACTCAACACATCTGCATCCTCAACCTCCTTACCCTTGTCACTAGAAATGTGCACTACAAACATCACACAACCTTTTTTGTGACTATTCTTAGCCTGCATAGTGGTAACCATCCTCACTGATGTAGGCTTATTCTTTTCGTGCAAAGCCCTCTTTTCCCCACTATCATCTACATAATCAATGACCTTGTCAAAGCTATCCACTTTGGTTCTGTGAAGGTATAGACAATCCATATCCAAAAGCATGCTATACAATCCTAATGGCAACACATTCAAGTGTGTTGTTGTAGGCATACCATTTAACTCAAATGCACAAAATCTTACCCAATGGTGAATTCGCTTCTTTGTACTAGTAGCCAACTGTACTAACTAAGATTTTTCATGCACTTTGTTTTCTCAAACCACACTTATACACCAGGTTGGGATTAATATAACTATAGTTAGATCCAAGATCAATCAAAACATAAACAACTTGATCACAAAGCTGGTACCATCCATCTCAAAGATCGATGCCTAATGATCTGCCTGCCTGCTGTCCACAGCTGCATAGATCTGAGGAATGTTATGAACAACATTGCCCACTCTATGTGCCTCTTGATCATTTTAGATCTAGGGTCTACCACCACTCTAATATTATGGAAAATCCTTCTTACGATGATCCTTACCACATATCCAACACTGCAATGGTTCTCTACTACTGCTTCTAGCCTGTTGCTCTCCATGTCCTTTCTCAGTTGTATTGAATCTCTTGTAAGGAACTACATTTTATTTCTCACCTACATCTTGAGTTCTTTCTCACTTTGATGGCCATTTTCTTTTAGCTTTCTCATTTCATTTCAAGTCACGCTTCAACTCAACTTTGCACTTTGACTACTCATAATAATGCTTCAACTTTCGGATGGCCTCCTCTAATGATCTAGGCTCATCAATTTCAATCCAGTCTCTATATGCTACTAAAATTCCATTGATCAATCCTAGAACCTTGGCCTTCTCCTCCTTGAGATAAGGCACATATCTCAACAGCTCTAAAAATCTACTAGTATACCTCTCGTTCGTCATGTAACCCATATGTAACTCACAAAACTCAGCTCCTTCACCATAGTATGTCTCTGACAAGAACTTCTTCTTGAATATCCTTTCAAATACATGCCATGTAAAATCATGTACATCAATACCTTTAACATTCTTCACATCTTCCCACCAAATATATGTTTTACCTTCGAGTCTGAAAAGGGCTTGTTGGGCATGGGATCACCCACAACAAGTTTTGGGGCTCAAAGCCCAAGTTTTGGTCAAAGATGGTGTAGAACTCCGCGAAGTATTGGCACATAACGCAAAGTCTAGGATGAGTCATAGGGCTGTCCACCCTAAAATATTGTAATTTAATGTAAGGTTGTGTCAGCCTACCCATGGTCCACGGACCATGGGATTGTATAAGTAGAGTGAGGCTCTAAGTGTAAAGATAATAGAGAAGGCATGGTTAGAGCTTACAGTGAAATATAAAGTGTACTGGGTCATAGTAGTAGGAAGAGGCTCTAGAGCTGAGTTCGCAGAGGCCTAGTAGAGTCCACAGCTGAGTGCGTGGACCCTTGGAGTTGAGTGCATAGGGTAGAGTCGGGTCTGTGCTTGGGATTGAAGGATAATAAAGAGAAGTTTATTCTGTGCATTTGTTTTTGGAATCTTTATGTTTATTTTATTCATTATTTTTACTTTGTTTATTTATTGCTTGCACTTGATGAATACTCGTATGAATACTTATATGTGAATTTAATCTAAGTAATTAGCTTACAGACATTAATTAAGGAAGACTAGGGTATATAAAACGGGTCGCGCTGCGGCTAGAACTGTGCAAAGACCGTATCACAGGGCGTGGGGTACTTGCAGGTGCACGTAGTGTAGTAAGTGTGAAGGTTGGACTGCGTACCAATCACCTCGTATCATACGTCCCCAGGGTCGAGAAACCTAGTTCTAGCACCCTCCCATACTACTTCGGGTGAGACCTCAGTCTGCGCTCCGTGGACTATTGTTGAAAGTACCAGTAGTACCGGGATTTGCTTGGCTAAATCACTTTCAAACCTGGTTCAGGTCCCATTAAGCCAACAAATGTTTCTGTTGCTAGGATTGGGATCTGCATAACGGGTGTCTGAGGTCATGCCACTAGAACCCAACAAACAAGGAAATTAAAGAGTGGTTGGATAGGAAGATTCACGAGTTCATGACGCAGGAAAACAGAAATCCGCGGGTATCTAAGGAATAGTGGTTGAATCACTATTCGTACACCAAAATCCATGAGATTTTCTTTGCATCTTTTCCATCAAAGTTGTATGAGTGGATCACGAAGTTAGCAGACAACTAAGGAAGGTTAGGGTTGACAAACCACTAGTGTGGACTCCGGAACTAGTGCGCAAACTAGAAGCCTCAGAGGATAAGATAGCACAAGCTATGGACCACTAGCTCGATCTAATAACAGGAGGATCACTAAGTTCGTGGTAGACACAACCGTCAGTTAAAGAGATGGAAGAATTAGTTTCACAAAGTGACAACGCTGAATTGCAACATGATGGTTAGATCACTGTGCTACATGACAACATAAGCAAGAGAGCTACTGACATATGATGGATTGACAATGCTGGACGAATTCTTGAGCAAATTTGAAAGCGGGTACCCAAATAGCAGCATTTTGATGCATTTAGGTTGGTACTGCACGTAACACCCGCACGATGGTGGGATACATATCAAGGAAATTTTGAGGACTGACGCGGATGTAGAAGGATGATGCGGCTACAATTTGGGAGCCCCTAGCTTCGAAAAAAATTTGGTCAGCGAGGACGGAACAACTTGCACGCCCACTTGTCTTGATGGGTATAGACATGTGCTATGTAGTCCACACAAGAACACCCCAATTTCAGGGTCGAAAATCGAACAGGACACAATAGTAGGAGAGGTGATGCACACCACAAATGTTCCATGTGGAAGCATTCAATAAGGTATGCAGAATCTTGAACAGGGTTCATGTTGGGTCCCTATAATACTAGTGATTACCCCATTAATATTGTAGTTATACCCCTTATTAATATTGTTGTGCCCCTATTGCCCCCATCTTGTTATTACTGTGCCCCATAGAATCCCTTTATTATTATTTTTGTGGCTTTATATTATTATTGTTAG
>APFE030286489.1:42627-60105 GCA_000404065.3 Pinus taeda | reverse complement strand
GTACAGGGTGCGATGCATACTGTTTTTCTCCTCTGTACGGTGCGATGGTTGGGAATGGACAAATGGAAGGGACCAAAATGCGAGGTGGAAGATCATGGAATCTTCCAGAAGCTTCCCCTCTGACACTTGCCACTCCATTTTCGACCAGGGATGAGTAAGAGATCTTCATTCTCCAAGTGGAAGCAGGAACTATCAGAGAGAAGACACTAATAAAGATCCCAAAAGATGAATCACCTGTCTGTAATCATCTATCTATGGATCCCTCATCACAGAGATCCAGGGGCTGAAATTTTGTAACTTATAGAGAAGTGTTGTTGGTATTATGGTGTACATTCACAGTTTTGGGTGATTTTGCTTTTCTTGAGGTGAAGAAGGGCTTCTTAGCTGGAGGATGATGCTGGGTCAGAGCTGCTCATGGTTGTAATCGTCTTGCTACTTTTTATCTAAATAAAGCTATTTTTGTTTCCTTCCATATTCTTGTGTATCTGTTTATATATGCTTGTATATGGTTAATGCACATCTGATCCTGCATTATTTATGAACTTAGATCCTTGTTTCTTGCATAGTAGTATGTTGCTGTGATTCTACAGGTCCTTTTGAAGCTGAGCAGATAACGAGCAAGTGGGAAAACTCTATCAAGAAGTAGAGGAAATCGAGCGCAAGACTCAAGTTGGCCCTCTTGTTTCTCCTCTCATATATTTTCATAAAAGGAGTCAATAGTAGACTTTGATTGTTTGTTTCTAAGATAGCCACTCATCTTAGTGGGAATAGCAGCATCTGTGTGGACACTATTCCCATATAACAATAGTTCATGAGTAGTGACCGAGCAAATGGTCGAAGATGCGAAGCAGGCGATCGCACAGTGCACAGCTGAGGTTGCGGTCATACGAGTTGAGCTGGAAGGTCATGATGCCAAGGTCTCCGCGCTTGCTGAGTGACTCAAGGGTGAGTCAGGATGTTTGTGTTGGGGGCCTGTTGGGAATGAGATCCCCTAAGGACATTTTGGGGCTAAAATCCCATAATTTGGGTCGAATTTTGTAATAAAATTGTAAAGACTCCACATTTTGTGGTTGTAGAGCGCAAAGGTGTCATGAACCATAAAGGGTTGTCTACCCTTATTTTTGTGAAGTAAAGTCGGATGTAAAAGATCTACCCATGGTCCATGGACCATGGGATTGTATAAAAAGAGCTAAGTAAGTAACCTCTAAGTAGTTTTGAATAGTTTATATAAGTCTTGGAGAGTCATAGCTCTGAAGTAAGAATTCTAAGTTTCAGGTCGTAGTGTAGGTAAAGGCTCTGTAGCTACAACCCCCCATGTCATAAGTTTTTTGTACAAAATCATAATATGAAATGGGTCCCTTTTAAAATTTAAACTTATCCAGATGTGTAAATAAAATGGTATCAACCCATCATAAGAAAACCTTATTAAAAGGCCTAAGGTAAATGAATCATTTTAAAAGCCTTTTCGAATAGAAATAAAAGTGTGACTTTTAAAAATTTATAAAACTCTTCGTTATTGCAATAAAGCAATCGGAAGATCGCATATTGCAATAACAAAGGAAACTTACGAAAAAGAACGTCCATTCTCTCTGATCCAAAAAGGCAATTACAATCAGAGATTGAAGATATCAAATGCCAAACACAATATAAAGCATCCCTTTAATTCCTCCAATGCGATAAAACATATCGTAATTAGCAAATTGGAAATCGTAACAACAAGCCAACACATGATTAGAGGCGGGCTCAAATCCTCTGATGCAATAAAGCATATCGCAATCGGCGATCGACAATCAGTGAAATCACAATGACAGGATAATAAAGCCCGAACCTATCCTTCGATTGCAATGTATTAATGAGGTGCACATCTCGAGAATATATTTAAAAGGTTTTACATGCATTGTATCACCTTTTGGTGATCGGAGATATTTAAAAACAAACATTAAATCCTTTCCCTTAACATTGTCGATCACCGATTTGCGATCTACCTCTGATTATCCATCAAAGAAATCTAATCCATGCTTGAATGAATCATTCAGCATATAAACGACATGATGGGTATTTAAAACCTTCTTACCATGATTGACAGGTTAAGCGGCTAATCAATGAAGCAGTTAAGGGTAGATCTTTCCTTTAGATTTTATTCGCGACAATCTTACTATAATCCATTATCACCTGCTGATCGACATAACTACTTTTCATTATCATATTGGTCTGTAGCAGCATTTCTTTGTATCACGGTTTTTCAATCGCTTGTGCAGAATTTCGTTGAAATCAGAAATTTGAAACAAATGGGAAAGAAATCAAAGAAATCCGTAGCAATGGCTCCTACAACAACACCGTAGCCAGCCAAATATCCTGGACCAAGCAAAAAAGGGTTAATTTGAGACACTACTTGCCTTGGTCTAGGAAATACTAGCTGGGAGAGCATATACAATCTAATAAAAGCAGAAGAGCCTGAGGAAATATCAGAGGAAGCCATAGCTGAGTCGAGTAACAAATTGGAAGCATCCCCCAAATATTTAGCTTGCTCATATCTGCATAGAATAGCAGCATGAGAAAAATTCCTTCCATATACTGACGTAGTGAGATGGTTAGTAGAAGAAATTACAGTCTCAAATAGAACATTTTGTACAGTTGACGAGAGGACATTTGGCTCATTTCAGCCTGATGATCTAAGGAAAATGTATCACTTACCTGAGCCTAAAAAGCGGTATAAAAAAACCTTCCTTGAAAAATTTGAAAATGAAAATGAGTCAGAGTCGGCCCCGATTAAGCAGTGGATACATAATCCCGAGAAGCATAAACACGAATCATCAGGTAAGTACTCTGTGGACTCATTGGCTTCTCCTTACTGTTATGCCAGGGGTATGATGTGTAGAATGTGGGGAATACATGACTCTGCTAAGTTCACCATTGAAATGGTCCCTCTGATGGAGGCAGCAATCAATAGCTATGTGATGGATTGGGCAAACATTTTGTCTGACAAATTAGCCACAAAAATTCTCGAATTTAGATCAAATGCACGTAAAATTACTGGGACCATTTCCCCTTTTTAGTACAATGCCTACATTATGGACACTCTTTGCTTCAATTCTAAATATTCGATGCTCGGATGGAGATGGACTCCCCAAGACCCTAAACCAATCCATATTTATCATCAACTATTATGGAAGGCTCACTACAAAAATCATTTCTATAAAATTTGAAATGGTTTTTGTTGCCTGTGTATTATGCTATTTTTGATAAGCTTGCCCCTAGGATTTCCGAGGAAGCAGGGATTGACTTGACTGTAGTAGGTAATTTGTTCAGAGAAGACAAGTTTACTTATATAAGGCTTTTTGGTAGCCTTACAAGACCCCATTTCCTTCCCCTGTATGTGCCCAATAAGCTGTTAGCTTGGGAATTGGCCTATCAGATAACAACAGAAGGGACATCCAAAACCCTTAGAAATTCCAAGAAATAGTTTTGGCCTACATTCCCTTTAAGATGTGGTGTATTCACTCTTCATGATTACAAACATGCAGAAAAGGAAACAGAAAAAATACAAATGCTAAATCTTGCAGCAATTCCCAACAGGCAATGTGATCCAAGAAAAGTTTCCTATAATGTTCTTGAACAAGCCAAACTCACAAAGTTCGATCATGAAAAGGATGACTTTGATGACCTATTTTCCTCAGCTGAATCACTATTTCAGGTAAAATCATTGGCCAGGATCAGGTATCAAGATGAAGGGCTGGAAATGTTTAATATGCTTAGAGAACAAAGGTTGCAAACTCTGCCTCTAGACTTATTAGCCACCACCTAAACAATTCAATCAAGCGATCTCGAACAACAAACTGTTGACAAAATTCCTGCAGTAGGAAAAGTTCCCGAGAGAGAAAAAGCGCCAGAACAGGAGAAAGAACAGGGAAAATGTAGTGAACACATGGAGATAGATACTCATATTGATCCCAAGCTTCTTAAAGAATGGCAACAATTCGATTCCATTATAAGCAATCCTGAGAATTTGCAGGGTCTTAGCACGCCTGAAGTGACAATTGGTCACAAGACAACAACAAATATGGTTCCAACCGAAGGAACCAGTGGCCTACCCATAAGTCAAGATGTAGAGGTAATTCCTAAGGATGCATCGAATGAATTCGTTTTGCATATAGAAGAAATACCACCTTTAGATGTCTTCTATAGCCCTAAGCATAGGGCTATAGTAAAATGACAAAGGAAAAAGAGAAGGATTGATCAATCTTCCCTTTTACTTGCACAGACAGAGATGGCTAATGTGGTATGGAAAGAAGAATTCAATCCTTCCGAAGACCTCACAAAACTCTCTCAATATGTTGGGACATACTCGGCAGCTACTATGGATAAAGCATCAGAGGTTAGTAATTTACCCAAAGAAAAAGATCAGACAATTGTTTCATTGGAGGCACAGGTATCCGAAAGATAGCAGAGGTTAGAGTAGTTAGAACAGAAATTGGCAGCACAACAACAATTAAACAATCAACGAAACAAGCAATTGCTCAAGGAGAAGCAAAGGATAGACCAAAGTGCAGTTCAAAAACAAAAGGAGCTATCTCTAGCACTGACCAAGTTGAAATTAATGAATGAACAAATGAGTAAAAAAAAAGATGAGTAAATCACTCAACTATCACAACAGGTAGAAAAGATCAAAAGTTTTCCTTAACCATCAGAGTTTAGATCCGAAGCTATCCAGATCAATAAAGCATTGATTAAACAGTTAAATTTACTATGTCATAATATTTCCCTTGTTGAGCCCCTCTGTGAGATTTCTTCATCAATGATTGATAAATCAGTTGATGTAAGGCAGAATTTGGAACAGGCCGATGAGACATTAACAAACTTTCTTGCCTAGCAAGAAACCAGTGAAGGGCAAGCTGCAAATCTACCTAGAATTCTAGAATCACACAAGGAAATTCTTTGCCTAGAATGGCAATCACAATTGATGAAAACAGAAGGGGAAACTTCAAGATGTAGATCAGAAACTGGTAACTTGATTGAGTTAATTAATGATACTCTTTATTTGTCTAATTTGATTTCAGAATGCACTCCAAGTAAATTTCCATTAGCTAAAGCACTGGAACAATCATGCAAACAAGATTTAGAACAGAAGGAGAGATTAATAGCAGGCATCCAAAGTTTAACTTGGGACACCTTTTGGTTCTTCCTAGTTAAACCATATAGTCAAAAGGCAGCACTGAAATGTTTAATCGATGCAATCGGTTACATGATTCCCGAAATTCATGATGCTACATATTCAACCCAACTGCATTCACGTCTGAATCGCCCTCTAGAATTGTAACCAATGCTTGCTATCTGCCAGCTCAAGCCAAAGGATGATCGACCAAAATAGTGAATCATTCTACCGACTGCAAGCATACTCATTTCAAGGAGATTTTCATGATTTGGTTATACCACATCATAGCATTTTTATTTCATAATCAGTTAGCTTAGATAGTATTTATAGACCCTTTCATGTCTTTAGAAAGGGTCCTTAATTTTTGTATCAAAACTTGGATCGGGAAGCCACACTATTGTGCTTCTGATATATTTTTTTTATGAATTTTGGACCTATCTTCTGAATTTTAATGAAGAATATTTTGATGAGATATGCACTACGCTTTTTGTGAGAGTATTTCTAAGTTTAAAGACGTAATCTGAATGCGATTGATATCAGGAAGGATTCAAATTACATATGGTACTATTATCTATGTCTTTGCTCCATTATTTTATATCAATCAGTGTTTATTCAATCTTGCTATCATTTGATATATGTATGTGTTTTAACAACAGTCCTTATAATTATCACTGTTGAATGTTTAAGGAATGTTATTCTTTCAATCATATTTATGTCAATGATATATGAAGAATAGTGTAATACTGTTTTAATATTAGTTTGTTTAACTACTTGAACAAAGTAATCATACGGATAAATGTTTTTTATTTATCAATAGAGTCATCTATATGCCTATTTGTAGATAAAGATCCTCAAAAGTTACACTAAAGTGGAAATTTCCAGGGATAGATTAGTTTTTCATAATTTTGCATTTTAGAATAAATCATCCATCATTATCATTAGATAATAGAAAATAAACCAGTTATCCATCCTATTTACAAATCATTGGGAAAATGGTCTCATTATATCCAGTCAGAGCCACCACACCAAATGGAAAAGGAACTGCCTTTAAGGTCTGAATCGGGTGGTTTTCCTCGATGTTGATGCAGCGATTTTTGAGGCATCAATAGGTGAAAGTTCGCAGCTGAGTGCACGGACCCCTGCATCTGTGTGCACAGGGTGGATAGAGTCTGTAATCACTTGAAAGATATCAATAAATTGAATTATTATGTAAATTCTGTGTCTTTATTCCTGTTAATGCATCTTGACATGTTATGCATGAATTTCATTTATAATGCTTATATGATGTGCGAATGTATGTAATTATGTTGGTTAAGTGAACACAAGTAAGAACATCTGTTTACATGGTGCTAACTATGATTGTCTAATAATATAAGTAAGACACTCAAACTAGTTTGGGAATTTGCACGGTACATTGCCATAGCAATGCAAAAGTACTTAAGCCGTAGGTTAGGGTTGTATGAAGGCCAATCATACCCTTTTGCGAAGATACTCAAGGGTGAAATAGAGGGCTAGTATGGCAAGCCCTAGAACTAAGTGACATACGTGAAGGCAAGGATAGAAGGAATGAATGACATCATGACCATCTCAGGGTGTCGAAACTTAGTTCCAGCACTCCCCCATACTGCTTCGGGTGAGACTTCGTTCCGTGCTCCGTGGGCTAATGTGAAAGGGCTGGTAGTGTAAGGATTTGTTTGGCTAACTAAATTTGAACCTGGGTCAGTCCCCCTCAAGCCAACAATTGCCCCTTATTGTTATTAGTGCAACCCCTTTATTGTATTTTTGTGCCCATGTAGTCCCCATATTTTTATTATTGTGCCCCATAGAAGCCCACTATTGTTATTGTTGTGCCCTTACAATATTATTGTTATGTCGCTCTGATTATATTGTGACCCCTTAGACTCCTATATATAAAAATGAGGACTTGTACTTTGTATCATCCAAGAATTATTCATTTGTGTAATGCAAAGGAGGTTTCCCCCTCGAATAGGTTTATTTTGAAGTCGTTGATCTATCTCTTGTTCTATTTTGTGAGCTGGTTGCATAACATTTGGTATCAAAGTTTGGATTCTAGGGTTTCACTGCTTCAAAAAAATTGTTTTACAAATATTCAGAGTCTAAAATTAAAACCAATTTGAGCTAAAATATTGACAAACCTTGTCTTTGAATTTTAGATTTTTTCTCACTATATTTTTGGATATATGAATTGAGGAAGTTATGGTTTTTGCAGGCTCCTAAATTCCATCTCAAATAGGTGACCTTGGGAAAATTTTCATAACTTTCTCTCTGAGCATCGGATTAAAATTTATAAAATGTAATATAAAGAGAATGGAATGATGTTTGTTGATTCTCATTTTTAGGGCCGAAGGTTGAAACAGTGACACGCGACACATCGTACAAGTTCACTCTATTGAACTAATCTATAATCAAGTAATTGTGGGAAATTGGGCATAAATATTCCTTGGAAACGCCAATCTCAATCAGACTTGTGGGGTTGGAAAGAGGACTGAAGAGGCTACCATAGGATGAAATTTCAAAACTTGGAGATCTGAAATTACAAAGTTACAATTGTTTCAAGATTGAGCTCCTAAAAGCAAGAAAAAGAATGACTCGAGTTAAGAAAATAGAAACACTTAATAAGGAAAATTGGAGGGATGGTTTTATCAATGGAATGGAAGCTAATATTGATGGTATAGAAGGATAATTGAAAGGAAACATGGGATATTTAAAGAAATACATGAAAGGTTTGAAGGAATTTTGGACAAAGTTGCTACAAGAAAGGCTTCCTAATCGCGAAAAGGTAGTAGAGGAAACTCATGATGAGAACAAAGGAAATATTAATCATGATTTCATAGAATATAACATTGGATTAAAGACCTACCATATTCCAAATATCGATATGAGTAACAATGATGGAAAGGATCTTGTAACATGGATACTACAGATGGAGCAATATTTTGATCTACACGATGTAGAACTGTTAAAAAAGGTATGTATTGCATCTTTATATTTAGAACTAAATCAGTTTGTATGGTATAGAGGGATTTGTGCTCGTAAACCACTTGTTACCTAGTCAATTTTCACAGAGAAAATGATAGCACATTATGAGGATATAAAGAGAAACACCTTGTTTAGCCAACTGATAAATCTCAAGCAAAAGGCTTCAATGGTAGAGCACATTGAGGACTTCAAAAAATTGAATATAAGATTAAATGATATTTTGGAGAAGCATAAGATTGAAGTCTTCATAAGGACTTTAAAGGATAACATATAGCATGAGGTTCACCTTTGGGAACCAGATTCATTGGAGAAGGCATTCAAGGTGGCCAGAAAAGTGGAAAGCAAAATTATGGCAATACGGAAGTCTACCATTCTCAAATCTAAAGACAAAAGTGTTGCTACTTCTAGCCTTCCACAACCTACAAGGTTGACACCATAACAGTTGGAGGAAAAAAGAGAAAAAGGTCTTTGTTACAGTTATGATAGAAAATACACTAAAGGTCATAAGTGTGTTGAGAAGAGATTATTTCACATAGATTGTCAAGAGGAAGAAAAGGAACAAGAAACATCAAAAGAAGAGGATATACACTAGGAACCAACCCTAGAGAAAGAAGAAATGTATCTCGCCATGTATTGTAATGCATTGACAAGAATTACCACTCAAAATCTCAAGATAGAAGGGCATATCAAGAAGAAAAATGTAATAGTGTTGATTGATTCGGGTAGTACTCATAATTTCATTCATTGTAAGATAGTCAAGGAATTGAATTGCTTCCTATATCCAACACCAAAGTGTCAAGTGATGGTTTCAAATGGAGGAATCATAAATTACTCTGGAAAGTGCCATAATATCAATTTATCAATGGGAGAATATGTATTGAATAGTCCAATTCTTTCCATTCCAATGGGTGGTGTTGATGTTCTAATAGGAGTCCAATGGTTACAATCATTGGGTACTATAGCTTTCAATTTTCAAGAACATTTCTTGAATTTTTTTGGGAAGGAAATGAAGTTTAATTAAGAGGTATAGTAGGGAAACCAAGAAATATAATCAACTCTAATGGCATGCCAAAGATTCTAAAGAAATAAAATGGGGTATAATTTCACAATTGTGTTCACTAGAGGTTCAAACAATGAAATCATCTATTTCTACAAATATCCAAAATGTCTTGGACAATCATTCTAAGGTTCAAGCAATGGAATATCACATCGAGTATCAACAATAATTTCTTCAACTCTTAAATGATAACCTCACTTTGGTGCATAATCCAATGAAGCAATAGGCATATCAACATCATAGCGAAAGAAGTTTTGATCTAGGTGACTGGGTATTTTTATGGCTACACATACAAAAAAATGTCCCTCAAGAAAGCTAAGAAGGATAAAAAAGTATCATCAAAGTACTATGGTCCTTACAAGGTGTTGCAAAATATTGGTACTATGGCATACAATTGGAGCTTCCTGCATCTTCCCGAGTGCACATAGTTCTCCATGTTTCATGCTTAAAGAATGTTATAGGTGACAAGCTCCCAGTTCAAACAATATTTTCGAAACTTGATGAGGAAGGAAAAATCATATTGGAACCTGAAGAAGTCAAGAAAATAAGAACCTAACAACTATGAAATCAATCAACCTTAGAGTATCTCATCAAGTGGAAGAACTTACCCACTGAATATTCCACATGGGAGGATGATAATTTTATACAAAAGCATCCAAAACTATGCAAGCATTGAGGACAAAACTTTTTTGGAGGAGAGGGGCATGTTAGGTCCCTATTCTACTAGTGTAGCTCCTTATTTTTATTTTTGCAAACCCTTTATTGTATTGTTGTGCCCATGTAGTCCACGTATTGTTATTATTGTGCCCCATAGAAGCCCACTATTGTTATTTTGTGCCCTTACAATATTATTGTTATGTAGGCTCTGATTATATTGTGACCCCTTAGACTCTTATATATATAAAGGAGGTCTTGTCATTTGTATCATCGAAGAATTGTTCATTTGTGTAATGTAAAGGAGGTTGCACCCTCAAAGAGGCTAATTTTGAAGTTGTTGATCTATCTCTTCTTATATTTTGTGAGTTGGTTGCATAAGATCACACAAGAACACTAGATGTAAAAATTCTTTTACATCTCTTTTGTTATGTAAAAATGCTCTTACATATGATTCATTAGCCATCACCAGTGTGCAAGCCACAACATTCTAATCATGTGAGCCACTACTTGTGTGAGAAAACAACCTATATGAAATTTGTAGGCTATCACCTATAGTGAGCCACCACCCCCTTAACTTTGCAGGCCACCACTTGCTGGAAGCCACCACACCTAGTAAGGTTCGCCTAGCCATCACTGGATGGAAGCCACCACTCCCATGTTCTTAGGCCACTACCTGGAGGATTTCACTATAGCCATAATGTTTTAGGCACCACTTTATTGGAAAGCCACCACTCACCACACTAAAGGTCCCAACCTTCAAGCTCTCCTTAGACAATGTTTCATATTGTTTTAGACTAGATCCACGATCTATGCAACCAAACACTTATGAGCCTAATTTATCCATTTTCAAACAAGACACACATAACCAATATATTCTCATCAAGTAAATCAAACACGTGCAACAGAATCACCAATATGAATACAAAACTCTACAACACAATATCATCTAAAATCTTCTCAACAAAATTAACAGCACATAATGACAATATAATCTACACATGCATTCATACAAAACTCATATATTGAAGCCACACCAAAGAACTCTCCAATAAAACCTCTACAACAAAAATGGATCACCAATATAAAATCTGATGTAAAATCTCTACAACAACAACTATAGCAAAATCTCCCCTCTTCATATCACCAAAAACTAGGAGCCACAATCTACAACAAAAATATATTAGACATATGGATCTATAGTAGCTCCATCATCCTCTAAAATATTCTCCAAGTCTAAGCTCTGATCTTCTCTCCAACTCTACAAACCTGTAGCATATACTCTCTCACAATCCTATACTCTCTAAGCCCTTCTACTTCAATCTCTAGTATTGTATAGTTGATGGAAGATGCAATCAATATATCAAAGATCATTATCTTTGATTTGATCACCTTCTAGATGATGGTTAACTTGAGTCGTCTCTTTCCATCAAAGTCCCTGAATAAAAAGTCATTGGCAAAAGAAATAAAATTTTTGAAGTGAAAACATATTTCGAAGAAATTCACGTCCAGGAGATATACACGACTGCTATGAAGGAAACCTATGTATACGTGAGTCTTGTGAAGGAAAATTTTGTATGCCCCTTAAAATTCAAGTTCTTCACCTACTTTGGCTACCAATTGGATTTGATCTTCATGAGAGAGCAGGCGACACCATGAAAATTTTCCACACATAATTTGACATCATGACAATATTTATATAACTTAGTGCAAGGCATCAAACTCATAATTACAGGACATATACCAAGTGACATCAATTTCAACTTCAGATATTCAACTTGTTCATCAACCTCATCAAGAAGCTTTTGAACCTATAGAACCTCTGCACACCCATTTGAAGTATTTGATAATCATGAAAAATCCTCCAAGAGTGTTTTTTGCAAGAATAAATACTTCAACGGAATGGTCAATCACCTTTGCATCAATTTAGGATCATGAAGAACTAGTTGTCCAAACACCTTTGCGTGCATCATCTTAGCAATAGATAAGGATCCCTACATCAAACCAATGATAACTCATCACAAATCATGAGGGCTACTAACATCAGGTTGACTTAAATGATAAGATAGATATTATTATGTCCTCATTAACATCAATGCCAACATTTGGTAATCATTAGCTTGATTTTTCAAGAATCTTTCATTTTCTCAAATTAAATATATTCTCCATTTCATTAAGTTAGTAATAATTCCCTCAATATGTATTTATACTTCCTATATAGGAATGAACTTTTTTTTCTATTATTATTTAGTTCAATAACCTTGAAAATTATTATGCAATATCTTCTTCATCAACTTTGATATATTCATCCTCTTCCCATTTTTGAGCCACTCTCTTTGGCTTCTTTAGGTTTTTATTTACTCTCTAATTCTTCTAATTTTATTCCTAACACCTATTGCTTTTTAATCACTTTTCTATTTCCTTCTCTTCTCACAATCCATTTTACTTGGCATTGGATTTTAATTGAAATGTTTGGTGAATGAGATATATGAACAAAAATATAATACCATCCTTTTTGTAGGGATCACTTTTAGTTTAGGATTTATATAGTCTTTTAAATAAATGAAAAAGTATTTCTAAGAATAACTAATCTTGAAAAAGGCCAAATGATTCACTTGGTAAATATGACTTGTTGTGAAACCAAACAAATCTTCATACCTATTCACTAGTAAAATTTTGGGGTTATTTAGAACAATAAATAACCTTTATCATGCACCCTTCATTCTATGCTCAAATGGTTAAGTTTTTAATTTCCTAAAAATGTGTTGGGGGGAGAGTGAAGAGAGATTATTGGTTGTGGGACAAGATTACTTATTATATAGGTATATTGACTTGTGTCTAGAGCTCTAATAACTTTCATTCTAGTCAAATTTAATTATTTTTTTTGGTACACAAATTATGTTCACTTGAGGTTTTATTTAATACCTTTTCATTGCTTAAATTTTAAGCATGCAACATTTCATACATTTTCACTGTTCACATGTTATGCTTGTAACATTGAATAGAAACAATATGGGAATCTACGCAAATAGTTATGGTTTATTATTGTAGCTAATCTAAAGTGAGGATTTCGATACTAAAAAATATTTCCACTATCAATGCCATAAGTGTGAAAAATAATAATGTTGAAATAGGCAGATCAAAATCTAAGGGAAATATCAAGCTGATAAATGAAAATTCTCAAGAGGTAATGCTGTCATAAAGAGGAAATTTGCAATGTATTTAAACAGAAACATAACAATAACAAATGGTTCAATGGGCTCATGGAAAACCAATGAATGCATCTACTTGGATTATAGTTACACCAATCTCATGGGATGAGGGAATTTAGAAAACAATATATAGTCTAAAAATGAAGATAAGAGGCAAAAAAAATACCTTAGAAATGGTAATATTCCTAAGACAAGAATTGAAGAATCATGTAAAAATAGTTATATTTATCAATCCCTTTCTAATTTGGTAGTTATTGGTATTAGGAATTTGATTTTTCTAACTTCAATTGGTATTGATATGTTTAACATACATTTAAGAAAAATACATTATTCTCTCAATATTCCTCTTAAATATATGAAACAAATGCATACCCAGCCTCTAGAAATATTTCAAGAAGAAATTCAAACATATTGTATATATTTTCATTGAATTCTCTAATTTCAAGACATGTTGAAAAGCATAAGAAATGCTTATTAATTGTTGGCATTTATTATGATAAATCAGACTATGAAATCCTCTTATGTCTTATCCATGAGTAGGGAGCTTAAAAAAACCTTCATCACTAGATGGAAACTAATTCCCAGTAGTAGTGATGTTGTGATACTAGGAGGTAAAAATTGAGTTATGCTCATTAGTGTTCCAACTTAGTGGCTACCCACAACTTTGGACTTGAATCTATCACATACCACATGAAGGCCAATTAATTCTCCCCCATCTGATGAATGTACCATAGTGACTAGTCTTAGGTAAAGTATCTTACCCTATAGGTGACCATTTTGGGAAGAAATGATACTCGGGTCTGATTGGTGGCCATTGATACCCTCTCCAGCATCCATCATTATAACTGGTTTTCACTGAGTATGGTGAGTACCATCCATCTAATGGGATTGAGACCCCCATTGGTGGTGTTTTACAAAAAGGTTCCAATGACTTGCATTGAGTGGATGGATGAATAGGCATCTATGAATTCTTTATTTTCTTGTTGCATGAATGTGTGGATTTCAAAGTACCTGATTCTTTTTTATATCATCTTTATTTCATTTCTTTCATAAGTTTTTCTTTCCATATTAAACAAACATGTGTATAGCATTTGAAAAAATTATCTGCATCTTCTTGACATCTCCATGTAATCAATTTAGCAGTCATCATTGTGGACCTTGGCCCAAAATGTCGGACATGAAGAATCCAAAGTCTTCCTCCCATTGAAGGGGGATTTTCTCCCCTCTCAACTCATAAAAAGGTAAGAACACACATGCCCTCTCAGGCATGGGTATATGGGTCTTATTTACTTACAACATCTCTACTTGGATTCGTTCAAGAGACTACCCATCAATCACTTTTTGCTATTAAATACTTATGATTCACTCACTTAAATATTTTGTATTCCACTATGAAAGGATGGAAATTGATCCACATGAGGAACAATATGTGCCATATAAAGTTGCTCAAACACTAGAGGAACAATATTTTCCCTATCAAGTTAATTAAACACCAAAAAAATCGGCTGTGCCCTCTCAAGTTGATAGGATAACAGGGAGTTACAATGGTTTGGAAAGGGGTGGAAGGTTTTTGCAGAAAATTTGGATGCAAGCAAAAGAGAGGACCTTGTGGATCCTATCCTTGATCACATTGTTTGAGAGCATGTGAGTAACATCATTCAACATTATTTTGAGAAACATTCAGTTATTGCACAAGGGTGAAAATTTGATGTTTTACTCTTTTGGGCCAAATATGGTGATGAAATTTCAAAATTTTACTCTTTTATTAAATTGAAGTTCTCAAAATTCATATAAGCTTTGTGAATTTTGATTTGAAGTAAAAATAAAATTTGTGGAGAATTAAATTGTTGTCCTAATGATATTTTTTGCAAAAAAGAATATTAGTGTCATATAATATGTCTATTTTCCATTAAATTAAATGCTTGTCCTCACAATTTTTCACACGTCTTAAGAGGTATGTGTGTGTTCATGTGCAATAACTTAGTCTAAAATGTATATATTTTTAACATATATAATATATAATCTATCTCTCTCTCTCTCTCTCTCTCTCTCTCTCTCTCCTCTCTCTCTAATATATATATAATATATATAAATATATATATATATATATATATATATATATATATTATATATATATATATATATATATATATATATATATCTTTGTGAAATCTGTGTGGTGTGTGATATGAGACATGATCTACATAGAGATAACTAAGATTTGTGTATTGAAAACTTTATTTTTTATGCAAAAATATTTTTTTTTTTTTTTTTTTTTGAAGTTGGCAGATTAATACTTGAATTGCATTTTTCAGACACGTGTTCGCGTACAATTTTTTCTACTATTTAAATAAATTTTAAAACCAAGAGTACCCATTTGAAGAGGACTTGTAAATGAACATGGTGGTATGTTTTGAACTTTTTTTTGTTTTGTATATTTAATGCTATTGATTTTTCATTCAGAGCCCATTGAAGCTATCCAAAAAAAAATTCAAGCTTAACATTTTAAAGAAATTAGATGATAAATATCATATCAGTTTGAAAATGTCAAACACATATGCCACTGGATAGAAGATTCATTCATGAATCCAACATTAACAACTATGCCACCTAAGGAAAAATATCACCTTATGTCCACTAGGCTACAAGATGGTGTTGAAGAGAAATTTGTAGAAGAGGAGCTAAAACTTAGTTTTTTAGGCCCTCAATAGCTCGATCAAGCACTTAAGAAGCTCGATCAAGTGCTTAAAATAAATTTTGAAAGAGCTTAATCAAGGGAAAAACCCTCAATTGAGATCTTGACATGGTTAAATAAGGGTAAGATTGAGTTGTGATAAATCAATCAAGATATTGCTTGATTGAGCTATGATGTCTCAATCGAGCTATAACTTGATCAAGCCCTTCCAACCATAACTCCCCACCAACGAAACAAACAATCAGTCATTGTATTTATTAGGAATGTTATATATGCAGGAGCTCAACTAAGCTATTGCTTGATCGAGCTCCTAATGCCACCCAAAAAAAGATAAAAAAAAAACATAGCCAAATGTTTGTTCATGGAAAAATAACACAAAATGTTCATTCATGGAAAAATAACACAACACAAAGATTGAAAACAAACATGGGAAATTGGATAATTTAATCTCGAAAAGGAGAGAAAGTGCCAAACACATGAAGTGTGAGAAAAAAATATAGAAAATATGAAGATAAGACGACAACTATTGAGAGAATAAGAAGATTATCCAATTCAACAAATTCATTCAAATATAAAAAATTATATGTCTCACTTCTCATATTACTTGCTCCATACTATATTCGTTAGGAAATATGATTCAAGAAAGGAAAAAAATGGAGAATGAAACAATAGAACCAAGATGAAATAAGTAGTGAAAGTAATTCCATGTACTTAAAAATTTAGATCCAATAAAAATTAAAGAAAAATCACTTGGTGTGATTAATGGTTCATTACACAATTCAGAAACCACTTGAATTCATGCAAATTGTGAACCACCTAGGAATTGTAATGGTTGAGGGTAACCCCAAAAAACTAAGGATGTGATTTAACCAAATAAAACCATTACATTTCCATATTGTTTACAGGATGTTCAATTGTGTTCAAAGACATACAAAGTGTAGTGCAGATTTAGGCTTGCACAAAAATGAGTCTATTATTTCATATCGATACAATTATCCATGGAAGGATCATGATTAATCAATATTATTCATATATTATAAATGAAAAATAAATAACCTAACATGCACATATTGATGATACGCTAAATGTTTACAACAATATTCTTAGCCTATGGAAATCTAATGTTTATTTTCATCAAATTGTTTCTCAACATGTAATCATGAATTATATTGCAAGGCATGTTTCAAAAGTAGTGTTGAAGTCTGAAATTATTTCCCTTTTGACTACCCTTTTCCATCTCCTTTCACCTTTTTGTCACCATTTTTATAGCAGTTGCTGGGCTCCAGTATTGCAGCAATAATGCTGCAACTCCTGGGACTCCCTTCTTTACTTTTATCAACCCGGTTGTTCATAACAAACTTGGAAGCGATGGTGCTATATGCACAAGTACTAGCTCTTGCCACAGTTGTCACTTGGTCATCTGGCACAAGTCCGCTAGGGGCTTTAGCCAACTTCTATGAGCTCTTAGAAGAAGCTTCTAATTGATGGATGAAAGCTAACTCAAAGGAAGCTAATCTACTTGCGAAAAGAGATTGAAAAACTGAAGGAAAGCGCAAGCCCTAGCAAACCCTAATTCTACCAGCTAGTCCTACTGATGCAAATATGAGAGTGCAAACTACTGAAAGAGATTCCATTACTTCTATGAAGGTAAAATACATGTGTTTAGACTACCTTTGTCCTAAGAAAGCATCTTTTTGTATTTTTGATT
>APFE030286489.1:31947-36451 GCA_000404065.3 Pinus taeda | reverse complement strand
TAAAATGAACTAGATTTTTATTTTTTTTATAGATACATCAATTAGTCTAGGGAATTTATGGCCTTCGCATAGGTGTGTGGAGAGAAAACTCTCCAAGGCCACTCTAAACTGAAACATAGAAGTTGTTTAAAGAGTGAAAATCCAGTCTCATTAAGCTGCTCAAGAAATCTCTTATAACACATGATTTAAGCACAAGGATGATTGAAGATAGGGAAAGAGAGATACCCCTCTCCTACTTGTTGGATTTTGTGCCCGTGACTGTCCTTCTCGACCTATGATTACGAATTGGTGACCTTAGTTGCCTATCTTAGGGACCACATAGGTGACTATGGGGGGAATGCCCATGGTACCTGAGACATACGTTGTATCAGTTTCATAGTACTTTGAGAGGGCGCCCTTGCGAATCTTGGGTACTTGCGCCAACAAAGGCTATTGTCTGGAGGTCAATGTAATTGTTTCTGATACCTTCGCTGGTAGTTTTGGGTCGTAATTATCCCAAACTATCTTTAGAAGGTCCTCATCTTTGCTTTCTTATATTTTGGTGTCTAGTCCTAATCACCCAGAGTGGAAATACATGGAAGCTACTTGTTTGGTTTTATCTTTAGGGATGTTTTAGTGAGTTCTCACTCCTCCTAGATTGCCAAAATTTTTTATTTTTTGGGTCTTTAAAAGCTCTATTAATATTTATAAGTGGTTGATCGATAGGTTCATTGGTCTAGAAGGCTTCATGGGCTTTCACCTACAAGTGTCGATCCTTCACCTAGAAGGCATAGGAGTAGTTATGCTGGTAATTTTCAACCAGTAGCAATTGACGCATTAGAGATTAATCATGCTTTAGGTGCTCTTATTTCACAAGGTGAACCTACTATAGTTCATAATTTGGAGGGAAACCCTCTGGTCCTTGCTAGGGTGATCTTCCAATCAGAAGATGATATTAATATTGAAGATATTCCTGAGTCCCCCATGACTCTTTCACACCCCTTCCTTCTCACCTTTCATCCATTGTATCGTATGTGTGTGCCTCGACTCATAGACCAGCAAGTCTTATTCACTCTCGTTCTTTTTTTTCAGATGGCCAATGTTAGTGGCATAAGTATGGCTACTAATAATTCTAATGTGAAAACCCCTCCTTCAGTTGTAGGAGGGGGTACTATTTCTATCTCAACTATTATACCTAGTACAATATCAGTTGGCTCTACCTCCATTCTAGGTCTAGGTGGGGGCACCCAACCTTCCGCTCCTTTCACTGGTGCCTATCCTTACGTGATGCCACCTAGTGGGATTCCACTGGTTCTTTCAACCTTCCCATCTGCTATTTCCACATCTATGAATTATATGCCAAGTGGTTCAACATATTTTCAGGTTTTGTATTTGGAAGTGGTCATATCCCTCCTTCCAATCCATCTTTGAACTTAGGATAGGATGAAAATGTTAATCCTTTCCAAGGAGGTCAAGGATGGCCAAATACTTATTTTAGTGGTTTAGGGGCTAGGAATTTGTCCCTTTCATTTGGTCAACATGGGAGTATGAACTTCCCTTCCATCGGGACCTCATATGTCTTTCCTCCACTAGCTAGTGCATAGAATCCTTATCAGGGGTTATCCCCTTCTTTTAATGTTCTGCGAGGAGGAAACTATATCTTTCGAATACCCTTTGAATACTTTTGGGCCACAAGGAACTCCTTATGGTTCAATTTCTTCTACGAGTAATCCATGGTAACCTGGTGCCTCTCCAAATCTAGGATACTCTTTTTCTAATATTGATAATTCTACTCTTGGAGGGTGGAATTCTCCTGCTCCTTCACGCTTACCATTCCTAACAACTTTAAAATTGGCAGATCTTTTGAAGTTGATAAATGATCTGATCCAATGCAATCTGGCTTGGCCTTCAGTTCCCACCAAACTTCCTTTTGATATTCCTAAATTTTAAATGAATTTTGGGGAGGATTTGACTAACCATACAACCACATTCCATTTATGGTGCTCATCAAACTCCTTAATCAACGATTTGATCAAGTTGAGATTATTCTAATGCACCCTAACCGGAAACACTGCAAAATGGTATATTGAGCTTAAAGGGGGTACCTTTGGTACGTTTGGTGAACTAGCTACTATGTTTTTAAACCATTTTTAGTTTCCTATCAGATACAATGTCGGAACTGAACTTCTAGCCCGTTTTGAACAAGACAAAGCAACTCATATTTCTGAACACATCCAAGAGTGGCATAGAAGGAAGAAGTGCATTAAGACCTATATCCCTAATGAGTTCCTTGTCTTTTTTTTTTGAAATATTTATAGCCTGAAATTTCTAAGGACATGTCACTCTCCAGAGAATTCACTGAAGAATATGCCACCTTTAGGTCCCAACATTTATAACTCATATATTCTTAGTCTAGAGTCCTTTACAAGATTTTTCCTGATGCTCCTCGATCGAAGATCGATTTATCCAAACCTAAGCCAGGACCCCATGCCGATGAAATTGTAGGATCAATTGATAGTATTATGGCTAACTTGTTGAATCAATTGCAGCAGTTGAATTTACAATATTCTTCTCCAGCACAGGCTTCACCATCACTGGTTATGACTTCCTAACCTTTAGCAATGAATGTTGTCCAATCCTCAAATCCAGAAGGAGAACAAAATATGATGGGAAGAAGAAAGGGCGTGGTAAGAAGAAATATAAGGTTGTGAAGGGGAATGTAAATAAGTCCAATAATCATAACAGAGAGGTAATAAGGAATTAAAAAAGAAATTAAAGTTCCCAAGAAAGTTATGTAATGGGGACTATCTTATGCATCTTTTCCCTAAGATTCAGGATGCTCGAAACCTATCATATTAGTAGGGTTCTTCAAGTTCCTAGGCTATGCTGACTAACCCTTTTCCCCAAGGGCAACAAGTGCTTGGTGGTGCTAATGCTGGTACTATAACCCCCACAGGGGAAACTAGTATGGGGAATCCACATTGAATGTCTATATAATGAGGTCTCATGTTGATATTTCTACAAGATCACATGACTATGGTGAGCAAGAACCTTCTAAGGCTAAGGCTACTTCTGATATCCCATAGTCACTCCATATTGAGAGGCCCATAGTTGATCCTATACCTTTGATGAAAAAAGGCTCTACAAAATGTTCGACTGTTAATACCAATGCTAGGGATGCTTAGAACTACTCTATTATCAAAGATCTGGCTCAAAGCCCCTGTGCGATGTTAGTGTTAGAATTAATCCAATCATGTCCTACACAAAGGAGTGCATTTCTCAATCTGATCGGAGTAGTAGATCTGAAGAACTCTCTTATTATCACATTTGATATGTCAATTTCTAAGAAGAAACTCCCTCATCACATGGCTTTCCATATTAAATCTACGCATTGGAAAATGAATATATTTCGAATTGTAGTTGATGAAGGGGCTTCCACATGTGAAATGTCGGTGTCATGTTGGAAGGCTATTGGGTCTTTGGAAGTTGTTCCTTCCCATACTATCCTTACCACATTCGATGGTCATTCTCATAGGCCTCATGGAATTCTTCTAGCCTTTCTCATTTGTGTTGGGGAAAAGTTTGTCAATGTCGAGGTAGAGATAGTTGATGCCAACCTTGATTATAATCGTTTTTTGGGTCAAAATTTGGTTTATGTAATGGATGCTATTATTTCATCATTGTTTCACATCCTATGCTTCCCCCATGAGGGGAGAATTGTTACAAGTTATCAAATTGATTATTCTCCTAACGATCTCAATGTATCTTCTGACTCTACAATCCCCTTCGTGAAGAATACCAAGCAGCCTATGGAGAATTTGGAAGTTGGAATGTATTCCTCATTGATGGGTAATTTTGATCTTCCTTCTCCTGTTTCTCCTGTTAATTCCATTTCATCCTCAAAGCTCGCTCCTTGAAAATTTTCTTTTAGAATTCATTATTTTTATGATCCTTGGCCCTTAGCTTCCTCTACTGCCACATTAGAAGAGTGACATTTAGGTGGAATGGCATACTCTATATCTCCGATAGAAATCACATACCAATCTATAGTGAATTCCATAGATTTTGATCCCATTCCTCTCCCATCAGAGGATTTGGATAGTGATGCGGCTCCGGTTTGGACTCTTGAATCTTCTTTGGCTATGGATTTCCTTGACATAGTCTTACCATCTGAAGAGGCAATCATAGAAGTAATGACTGGTGCAGAATGATCGTGGGATGATATGCATCATCAGTCATATTTTCTCCCTAATTTGCATCAAGTTGAGTCAAATTTGTTCATTCCTTCTTCAACTCAAAGTGTTCATAAAATTCCAAATCCTTTGGCCCCAGTACAAATCTTTACCAAAGGTAATATGCCCAATATCTCATAAATTATTCCGGTGAACATCTCTAGGAATCCAAATATTATCGAAAATATATTCAATAGAGTTGCATGTTCCCCTGAAGAAGTCAAGATATATACTAACCTTTTTAAATAATTTCAAGATGTTTTTTCTTGGTCTTATGAAGAAATGCTTGGAAT
>APFE030286489.1:19447-26947 GCA_000404065.3 Pinus taeda | reverse complement strand
CTATTCAAAATGCATGAATGGGATGACAATATGAGTTTAGCATTACCTAGAAGCCTTTAGTTGATGAGTTGGTTAAGGAAATTGTGGAATGAGTTTGCCCAAATTTTTCTCCTAATCTCTCAAGCTCTCAACACTTGCAAGTCAAAATTAGTTTTGGTTAGTTGAAATTTCTTTTGATATTGAAATTTTAAAAAACTCACTTTTATAAAGTTCATAATTTTTAATTTTATTATTTCATGAACTTTTTAAGTTTTTGGCTTGAAGTGTTAGGAGAGGTTGTTTTTCAGGGTAAATGAAGACTT
The DNA here is from genome assembly GCA_000404065.3 of Pinus taeda. NCBI lineage: Eukaryota > Viridiplantae > Streptophyta > Pinopsida > Pinales > Pinaceae > Pinus > Pinus taeda. The sequence continues at coordinate 26,645 of APFE030286489.1, read as the reverse complement.
TGAGACATTTTTCAACATTTCAAATCCATGATCGCATACCTATCATGGTAGGTATCATTTTTCATCATTGGCATATAGGTTAGGGCATATCACTTTTTCCGTTGCATTATGCATCTTAACCTCATATTGTGATATTTTGTCATAGGTTCAACCCCATTATGTTGCGGTTTTCAAACCACTTTCACTTTTCATCTTATAAAATTGTAACATAATGGTAGATCCATTCCTTACATGGGCTTCCTTGTTAGATCCTCGCTAGCATATGTTGCCCTTGCTGCAAGAATTTCTTAGGTTTAGGAGTCCTCTTTAGTCCCGCCATGACTTTGCGATGAAGCCTCATTTCTCTTCTTCTTCACTATAATTCTAGATTTGTACCTAGAGGCTCCCATGTGTTAAGTTGTACTACTGGATTTTGTATTGACTACTTGTCCCCTTTTGGCCTTAAGTTGGCTTCATTTGGACTCGTGTATAAGCCACTTTTGACCATGAACTTTATGCAAGTTTAAACCATGCAATCATTAGCCTCTACGACTTGGTACCTTTTGTCCATGGAAAGAACATTCCTTTGAGTGTTGATGACTAGATTCACTACCTTGCATTGAGCATAGGAATGTTCTAGTCCTAGGAACTAGTGCATCTTTTTTTAAACACTCATTCTTTCCACTGTACTATAGGAATTATTTTAATCTTTTAAAATATTTAAATATGACAAAGATAAAAAACATTATATATTCCAAAAAGATCTAGAACAAGGAATTTACTTCAATATTTGATGGTAGCAAGATTCAATTATATCACCCTTCAATGAAGCACTCAAAATAAGTCTTTCCTCCATTGGGATGAGACTTAGTTTGACTTTAGGAGAGCCAAAACCTTGTTCTTGAGTCAATCCTCCTTCGGTTGGTTATCTCAACCAATCATATGGAGAGTTTGGTAATGCCTCATGAATTGAAAACTTATACAAATTTATTTTATGTTGCCATAGAGTCACATATGGGTCTTGATTTTGTTCAAGGGAGGTCAACCTATGTCGGCCATTATGCGGTGTCTCTTGATTCATTTTCAGTCAGCCATACCTAGTTTGTCAATTTATCTTCAGTATCATATCATTTATTTGGTCCTTTGCTCATGCTGATTTAGAAGGTCTCCATTGGCTTATTGTTGGCAGGTTTGCTCTTATCGACTTTGATAAATTTCTCTGAGAGTAGGCCTAGAGCTGCACCCTGGCCCTATTTACATTATTGATAGGTGACCTTGTGCTCAATATAGATTAGTATCATGGGTCTTTGACTGAGTGGTTTCCCTTGTGTACGATGCCAGCTTACATTATCACACATTGGGATTCGTGAAGTAACTTGGTTTCCATTTGACCCTATTGGTGGATTCCTCACCTCTGTGTCAGCTCTCATTATTGGTTGGTTCAAATTGTTTCTGTTGTGCACTAGCCACATTTTGTGTACGCCAGAAATGTACTTCGAAATGGTTACTTCATCTCTTTTCATCTTAGTTCTTCCAAATTATTGGCCTACGGGTTACACTCGCACTGGTTGATGTAGGATGCCTTAATGCCATCCTTCTAGTAGATTATTTCCCATCAACTCCAACTCATTGCTCTGGGAACAAGATCTAGAGTCCTTTTTCAGTACCTTAGGGTTTGCAGTCGTGGCAAACTCCTTCGCTATTAACAGTGTGAATACATCAATGTCTCATGATTGATAGATTCTCTCTCATGTTGGAATTAAACACATTTATTCACACTTGTTAGATTGTACTGGGGTACCTTGACTCTCATCATCATTAACAGTGAGTTATCTCGCATTTGTTAACAGTATACATCAATGGCTAGTAATCAAACGATTTTTCACATGGTCGACTTCAACTCATTTATTCCCATAGTGTAGAAATGTACCATTTGCGGTAGATGAAGACCTCGAGTTGTGTCAACATCTTGGTTCACTTGTCAACTCCTTCAATTTTCTTCCTGTGATACCAACCACCCTTATGTGTTGCAGTTCATCTCAGCAACATTCTATATGTTAACACTTGAGTTTTATGCAGTAACCCTATTCCACCTATATGAGATGGTACTATTATGATGATTAGTTATGCGACATCTGTGATCGCACATTCTTCGAGCATCATCGATCAATTTTTCTTCTATATGTGATTTTGAGACATAACTCTATTTTGTTCCTATGCGGATATGATCGAGTGATCCACTATGTATTCTCCAGTCTTCTTTGTACACTTATGTACACATGATGGATCCACTTTTTACTTGAACAACAGACATGATTTACTATTAATAAGCATGGGTATGCTCCTCGGACATGAGTCTTCTTTCTAATTCCTTCTACAGGTATTTGGTGGTCTAGAATCTGGTGACTTCCTCTCGGCTTCTCAAATGATCTCTCTTTGTACTTAATATATTTCGACCATCATGTAGCCCTTCTAAACTCATATATTAGGGGGAATCTGTTATAGCATAGTTCAACACTCCTGTATTTGTGATGCTCTGATATGGTCTTGGGCAACCCTTTCCCATTCAGACTTGATCATTTATTAAAAAATAATATTTTCAATTCCATATGTGACTCTTCGCTTTAAAAAGTTTATACACATCTAGGTACCATACTAGAGAACCTGCGTACATAATTTAAAATATGAAAAGAATAAAATTATTTCCTATTTCTTGAGCAGGGTTTACGAGTTTCACCGAAATCCCACCTACAAGAGCTTGTGGCCTTTCTGAATCAACTAATTTATGGTGTTATTTATACACCTCATGGGAAGGCCTAAATCATAGAAGGAGATTGGATGTGAATATTAAAGTCATTTTATCCCCAGATCAAGTATGATTTTCCCTATGCCTCATTCACTCTCAGTCATAGGAAACCATTGTTTCTTTGCAAAGATGTTCATCTTCCATTATATGACATCCTTTTGCACATGCTTGAGAGGTGATATTTGAGGCTTAGGATGGATGGATCCAAAGGAAGGTTTTTTTGGTGTTCTGTCTTGTTCCTGATATGTTATGGTCTCATGTTTTTATGATTCATATCTAATATATCATAATTTATATGTTTATGCTTGATTATCTAACATGTTTTTTATGCACGCACTTTGAACTATTTTCTATGTATGTTCTTCTCTGAATTGTGTTACAAGCTTGATCACTTTGGAGGAAGCAGAGGGTTTGGGCTCTACAAGATCGACATCAAACATAGGACATACGGGTACTTATCTCAATTCCAACTTTAGTAGCTTACATAGTTTTATTTCTTGAATGTATGATTCTTGTTGATAGTCTTCCTTTGATTTGTTGAAGTTTTCAACCCTTACCTTAGGGAAGTTTTACCTGCCAATAGCTAGAACTAGAAAAATTCCAAGAGATCCTGTGATGTCCAGAATTAATAAACATACAATTGGAACAATAAGTAGGGATGAAACAAGAAATTTTCTTGATAATTTTGAAATAGACATCCTAGGGAGTCTTAGTGAACAACTAGATACCCTTAAGATATAAAACAAGAAAAAAGCTGAGAATGTTGCATTATCTACTTTTTGTCCCAAGTGTGTTAATTTTTCATGCGCCTATATTGTCCTTTGCTTTGATAGTTCCATTTATTTATTAATACATTAATTTCACCCCATAACATCATAACATTATCAATATTTACACCATTATTCTCCAACATATGCAGAAAGAAAAATATCATCAACATCAATGATGCAACAGGACATAAAGGAACAATAGAAGAAAATCATTCAAATATAGAGACACTAGGGAAAAACCCACTATGGGGAAAACCCTTGAAAATTATTCTTCTTAAATTTTCATCAAATAATTTAGAAAAATAGAGTAAAATGATCCATATCTTCATCTATGCAACTAACCAGCAAAACAACTACAACATCCATGAAATCAACCCAACCATGTATATGCTCAAAACTTTGATTCTAAAGACTGTAATGAATTGTCACCTCTGCAGTCAACTGTCGAACTCTAACGTCACTGAGTGAAATATTTGAAATCCTAATATTTCAACTTTTAGATCCTAGTTGCATGGAGGAGGTGTCATGTGAGAGACTATAACTTTCCTAGTTGTTCCCTTAAGCCTGTCATGTGAGCGACTAGGGTTAAATCTGGCCTACAAAAACCCTGAACCCCTAGTCGCATGGATGGAGATTTTCTGTGCGACTCGAAAGCTCCAATTGCATGGACGAGATTTATTGCATATGACTACAGTCAAATCCTTCCATTTCTATCCCTGCGACTAGGGTACAAAACCCTAAATCAAAGATGCGAGCTTTGGACCTTGCAATTTCACCTCAGAGCAAACCTAATCCTTCGCAGATGAGCTTCATACTTGTGTCAGCCAAAAACAAGATAGAAGAGTGTCTCATCATTGTCTCTAAATGAGGTAAAGGGAACTTGTATTTATAGCCTTTCAAGGTGGTCCACCTTGCTTTAGGGCCGACCTTATCAAATTTGCACGTGGGATTTTCTTCATAAGTATACTTTCCCTTATCGAATTTCAGTGATATTTAGGTTGATTTTTGTCCTCTCAAAAAGAGGAATTCAATGAAATCATTATCTCCATAAGATGAGCTGTCCAAAGTTAAATTTGACCATAGTTTCATATTTTTAACACTCCCTCCGAACTATGGATAATTATACCTGTATCATGTTATGTGTATCTTATCATCAAATCATATCCAATATCAATTATTTTGTATCATTACTGATCATCTCAATTCATCTCTTGGTCATTCCTGCTTATCCCTTGATTCTTCCTGCTTATATGCTGAATATTCTTGAATCTAGAAGAATAATTTGTCATTAGAGGGGAGCTTAAGCTACCACCCTCTATTCATTGGGATACTACCTAGTATCTCTATTAGTGAGCTACTACCCATAAATCTCTATCAATGGGCTACTACCTAGAATATTTGTTAGCAAGCTACTCCCCAAAAATATTAGCAGGGAGTCAGATCTATGACCCACATCATCATCAAAGAGCATATCATCAAGGAGCACATCCCAATTAAAAACCACATTAGGGAGCTCAATTGCAACCCAAAATCTCATGGGGGAGCTGCTACTACAACCCCATATCTAGAAATAGGTGAAATAGGGGAGCTACTACTCAACCCATCCTATTGCCTATTGATCTTCCCAATAATGACCCTCAATAGTCATGTGGTAGATAAATTGCATCATAATACGATATTGTACGAGATACCTAACTTACTGAAAGTTAAGGATCACATGCCTCCAAGCCTCCTCAACTAGTTCGATAGACAGGGAGGGACAATCCCAACAAACCTGACTTGTGGGTATGCTTCCAATTGGGGTATAATTTGTAAAGACCAATATAGGTTGAGCTACTATTCCAACCCTATGGGTAACATATAGGGGTGATACCCTATTTTCCAAATTTCCCTCAACCCCAGGAGGCCTCTATCTCAATTCGACACCTTGGGAGCTCAAACTGTGGAGGAAGAGATGGATTAGTGTTCTTGATCAATCCCGCTCTTTGTAGATCAAAAACATATCATCATGCTCATATATGGTAATCATCATATGTAAATAATAGTTGTATCTTATTCATACAAGAAATAAAATCAAATATCATATTAGAACACAAATAATCATATATATCACAAAAGAATACTATATTCATCCTCCCTCTCACAGAGGTGCTAATCACAAGCTTGAGCTTCTCTCATACAACAACACTATCTAAATATATGAAGGTATCTCATTCCCACCTATATGTGAGATTCTCTACCAATAGGTTCCCACATTTTTTCATCATAATATATCCATGTCATATCGATATCTTTTTCAGATAGCTCTCGTAGGAGCTTCGTCATCCTGCCACATGGCTAGTCATGATAGTAACATCATACTCAACCTCGGTCATGCTATGGACCTCTCATCCAAGATATCATGACAAATATAAGAAAACATCCAAATGTGCTCATATCATCAATAATGATCCTAATCATCATCATTACAGTTAAGTAGTCCAATATCACAGGAGGATCATCCCATGCAAGTAATTTTAAGGATGTTAGGCAACAAGTCAATGTTAATGAACCGACTCAATCATGAATTGACTCAGGCTCTATGCACATCATGTATATATATGGATTGATTTTCGAAATAGAACATCAATTCTTCAATCAACTATCAGTTTCCAAGTTAATTTCAACAAGATCTCTTCACAACTTCTTCAAATTCAATCAATGTCCAAGGATTTGCATTTCCACTTTCCAATACTTCTTCAATAGCTTTGCAATGAAAATTTTCTTTTCACATCTTTAGAAATTGATTCATCATGCCATTATTCAGTATTTCAATCTTCAGAAGCCATCTCCCACTTACTTATATCATCAGAGTCTCATTTCCTGTCAAGAGTGTTAACACCCAGGTTGTTCCCTTTGACTCCCAAGGGAATACGGCCGGGGTAACCACTAACCAATCTTTGGATTACAGCTTCTAGCCCAACTGTAATCAGAGAGGGCTCTCTCTTTAAGGTTTGTCTCTGTTTCTGTGGAGATTTTAGGCTAGTTATGAAGTAAGGGTTTTGGTTTATGTTTGGCTGGAAGGATGTCTTTCTGTATCTGAAGTGGAAATATGCAGATAGTGTTAGTCCATTGGGCAATGGAGTCTGTGGCTACTGGTTGTTGAAATCTTGAGTTTGAGCAGCTGGAATTACAGGGCCATTTATATACTTCATAAAACAAACTTGAAATTATGCTGGTGAAATGAAAACAACCAGTGAAAAGCAATTAAGATTTTTTCACTAAGCTGGGGTGTGAGAAAGAGATATATTCCTCAGGAGAAAAACTTGAATTCCTGAAACAATAATCACTCTGAAAGATATAGTGTGAAAGGGTAGCAATTAAGAATTACACCTTTATTACTATAACTGAGGAAAACACTTATAATAGCTTAGATTGAGTTCAGGGTAATCTGTGATTAAATCCTGGACTATTCTTTTTCCTTGCCATTAACTGTAAAGCACAGAAGCATGAAAGAGATATGAATGATAACAAAACACATAACAAAGAGTTGTAAAGAGAAACTTATTGTGCCATGAAATACGCAGGAATCCTGTAACTTTCAGCTAAACACCACAATGCATCAAAACAACACAGAGCTTTGGAAATTCCACCGCCTTTGTAT
>APFE030286483.1:47918-70881 GCA_000404065.3 Pinus taeda | reverse complement strand
ATATATATATATGCATTTAAACATCGTTTGGGGGCCATATATGCCAAAGGAATAAACTATCCAGAGCACATATCATATATATGCCACAACCTCATGTATTGGTGGCAAAAACACACACACACACACACACACATATATATATATATGCATTCACACTATTGAAGGTAGAAATACTTGTATATATATGTATTTACCCATCGTTGGTAAAAAACATAGTTATATGGCATTTAACACTATGAGAGGGAAAACGGAGGCCAAAGCATATATATATGGCAAACACACTATCGATGGAGAAGTTTATATATATATCGGCAACAATGCTAATCGGCGGTTCAACTATGCACCATCACCCTGACATATTAAAACCTCCGATTGCGCTAAAGTATGTGGACCCTCTGTGACATTGTAACATGACTTAATATATATCACATCTGTCGCATATCGCAAGCCGTAAAGCCTTGCCACATTGGAAGCACCAACTGCGATAAGGTTGTGGAACTGACGAGTATATTAACTATGGTTTAATACCATATCGCATTCAGTCCATAGGAGCAGGGAATCGGCCATCGGCCATAGGTTATGCAATAGGGCATGACTTATTAAAGACCTTCAGGAAAGCACTGATTGCGATAAAACTGTGGAGGAGCAGATCCGATACAGTTTAGGTGTGGGTGTAATATTTTTTTGAAGTTCACCCTTTAGTCCTGTTTGCTTGTTTTTGCTCCTATTTCTTGTGTAATTGTATATTTGGTTTGCACGGCATTTGGAAGTAGAAATACACTAAGGGATGCTCCGAATGGTTCAGGAAGCCTGAACAATAGCTCAGAAGGCAAGAATCAAGCCGATTGTGATTGCGATAGGATGTGGCATGTTTGTTAAATGATGGATGCCTGTTATCATTGGAAAAACGAGCCTATGTTATAGTTTTAACACTCAGTAATTGTAAAGCTAGGAAGCGGCATGGAAAGCCAGCGTAGAGGAAGCCACAATGACCAAGGAGAGAAGCCGAATAATCAAGCGAGAGGGAGGAAATGACAACGATGGAGGAGGAATCTAAAGAGGCGGTGGAAGGTGGAAACGAATAGTTAGAGGTGTCTAAAACACATAAAAACAGAAGAACAAGGTGAAGTGTTGTTGATGGATGCATAATCTATGAGAGAGGAAGCCGAAGAGTAGACAAGAGGTAGGAGAGGCCAGAGAAGCAAGAGAACAGGAGAAAAACAGAATCTCAGCAGGCTTGGGAGTAGAGAATGGTAGCAGAACAATTTATTTCAGGTTTGGGTTGGAGCCCAAGTGGTTGGAGCCTCGAAACTGAACATGATTGAAATCCTTGGGAGTTGGTGCTCCTAAGTGCAAAACTATTGCAAGACATAGTTGGTTCTCTGGAGGTTGGAGCCTCACTAAAGTCCAAGTTAGAGCTTGGAAACTAATTACAACCAACTATATTTGTATATTGTATTTATTTCATTGCATTGTTTTGTGTTAAAAAGAACATTAACTCCAGCTATCTATTCTTGTGTTCCATATATATATATGTGTGTGTGTGTGTGTGTGTGCTTTTGGTAACACAAGAACAACAAAAAAAAAGCAATACTAGCAAACCCCCACCCCCCCCCCCCCCAATGTTTCCAACATTCTTAAATGATGATTATAAGCTGTTGTACAAGTCTTCGAGGTCTGCAATAAGGATTGCTTCTAATCTGTGATCAAGGTCTATCAGTTGTCAAGATCTTCTACTCCTGCAATTTGAGATCTGCAATTCTCAACTAAGAACATTTTTGAAGCATCCATGTCATCATATAGTCTTCAATCATCAAGATCATCGGAGGTAAGGACATTTAAGGTTATGGCTTCACACCATCATCAAAACCATCAAAGGTAAGGACATCATCTAGTCCTTCATCAAGTGTGGTCAACATATGTCATCAAGGGCTTCTAAATCATCAGGGGCATGATTGACACTTACAGAATAAAGGTACTGGCTATGAGACCAATTGTTGGAAATATTGAGAGGGGGGATGAATCAATGTTTCTTTTCAATTGTTACTTTAACCATTTAGATCACTTATATTTAGAACACAAAATGAAAATTAGGAATAAATGCTTTTATTAATATAATATTTACAATGAATTGAGTACAATATAGGTAGGGATCCAACCCTAGATGAAGACACCCATGCTCCAACCTGGGATGTGCTAGGAACCTACTTGGACTTTCCAAGGCATCGACCTTGTTAATTCTGAGGCACCGACCCCAAGGACTCCATTCATATATCTTTTTCTTCAAGCACCAACCTGGATTCTTAAGGACTACGATCCTCTAGGGCTCCAATCCTATCCTTCAAGGCACCTACCTTGTTTTTTTGAGGCTCCAACCTTCTGGGCACCAACCCTCTGGGCTCCAACCCACTGTTGTACTTTGTCTAGATATGTTTGATAGAAAAATCAGGACTCCCAAATCATTCTTCACGGATCCTTGTCAATCTTCAATTATGGTATCCATATTATGTCATCAATGACAACCTTGTCATATAGAAGGTGTCTCCACAACTCTTCATATTCCCCAAACAATGATCTCCAAAGTCACCTCATGATGACTTCAACACATGATGATCTCCATTGATATCAAGATCAACTTCTACATGTCTTCCAAATATATTCAAGTATCCTTCAAATATGCTTTTGGTGATGTGCCAAGGAAAGCCCAAAGTTCAAATTGTCTTCAATAAGTTGCTCTAAGAATGTACTCACAAAGCTTCAACTATGAGGGCTTCAATACTCCAATCAAGCCTCCAACAGGGGACTGCTCACATGCCCAAGCATTCACATGTCACTTAACTTCTTCACTTCCCACTAGTTTGAGTGACTATGCAATTAACTGTCCATAGGTCCAGGCTAGAGTACAACCACCTCTTAACAAATCCTTTGAGATTTTATACACAAGCTTACATATCCAGTTTAAAGAATTGACCACATATAACTGAGCCTCAATTTGCTGCAGGTCCAAGTGACACCACAATTCTGAGTTATTTGATTGATCCTTCAAAAAGTTTCTTAAATGATGCTTATAAGCTATTATACAAGTCTTCGAGGTGTGCAACAAGGATTGCTGCTAATATGTCATAAAGGTCTATAAGTTGTCAAGATCTTCTACTCCTGCAATTTGAGATATGCAATTCTCGACTAACCTGAAGACTTCTCCTTCACCTGAGGTAGGCTATCCCATGAAAATACCACAGAGGTGATTACTCAAAATCTCATGAAAAAATCACAAAGATGATTGTTCTAAAGTGTCATGAAAATCTATTCTTGGAGGCTGAAACTATGAGATTTCCATAGGTCTAGAAATGTCACAGATCCATGAGCTATTGCCAATCACAGGTCTATAGTTTGTCTCTCTAGCTAGCTACATAGATCTGCAAGGTATCCATACTCAATTCTATTCAAAATAAGTTCTTTATACTCCTTGTAGGCTACCTCAGACTTGCGCATAGGCTGCTCTTGGAATCTACACCAAATACAGAGAAATCCTCTCCTAAATCTATGCTCTTTTCTTTATGCAGGTCTACAAACTTCAATTCTGAGTTCTTTAGGTTGATGTTCCTTGTTCAATATTGAAATCTAGCCCGAACAATGAACTTTGGTCCTCTTTGGCCTCCTTTCTGGCTTGTGTTCCTCTTATGCGAATTGATCACCAAAACTGATGGATAAGGAAATGAATCTCGGACTGTATAAATAGATTTCTTTGTAATGATATCCAAAAATCCACGTCTCTGCTTGGAAACCGACTTGTGTTCTTGTGCATAAGTCAGCTTAATGACAGGGCTAATTTCCTTAACTTAAAAATTCATTATCTCACAAACTATTGGGAGTTTCGAGGCAAGTAAGGGCTCATTGGAAAGGAAAAATTATATTCTATAAGATGGTATAGGAATGATTTTGAAAGGATGCCTCTAAGGTGGTAAAAAATATTTTTCTTTGTGACTGTCCTTAATTTTTGTGCATAAGAAATTTGGGACAACATGGCTTCTCCATTGTTTCATCATCGGATCATAGTCATAAATCATAGGATCATAGTGTCATCATGTAGGGCATCCATGTCATCATATAGTCTTCCATCATCAAGATCCCCGGAGGTAAGGACATTTAAGGTTATGGATTCACACCATCATCAAGACCATCAAGTGTTGTCAACATATGTCATCAAGGTCATCAAGGGATTCTAGATCATCAGGGGCATGATTGGCACTTCTTCTCTCATACATGATTGAGAAAGAGTTATAGTCATCCTATGGCATCTTCAAGAATATTTTCCATCTCGGCCACTACCATATTGACATCAATGATAACCTAGATTAATAATCTCCCCTTTTGTCATTGATGGAAATATTCTTGACCTTTCAAATATCCTCTCCCCCTTTGACATCAATGGAAAACGGGGTGCCCAAGAACTCCCCCTGTCAAGCTGCTCCTTTTCTTCATGACTAATAGTTCTTCATATATATCTTACTCCCCCTGTCATGGTACTCTTATTTATGGTAATGTGGTTCATGATATGTTTGCATTTCTTCATGTGGTGAACCAACTTATCTTCCCTGCACAACCTCCTCTGGCTCAGGAAATATTACCTTCTTAGTTGATCAAGTGGAAGACATCTTAACAACAATCCATCAGATATATAAGAGATCGTGTTCTTCAATGGAGCTACTCTTGAGAGATGATCTATCAACGAATGATTATCCATGTGGCTCATCAAGGATTTCATAGGTCCCATTCACGGATAGCTTCTACAAGAATGGTTAATCATCATAAGATCCCCCTAACTATATGCATGGTATTCCTTTTGGCAGAGTCTCCCCATCTAATACTTGGAATATTAAGGATAACTTCATCAAGTCAACAACACATGTTGTTGGTTGGAGGGTTCAAGAGACTTCTGGATTCAATTTGCTTCCTTCTCCATACTTGTGTAACTTTCTTATCTGGCAGAGTTCTAGCTTGTGTAGGGGTCCAAGTCAAGTTACAATCACGTGCCATATGTCCAATGTTATGAAACTTGAAGCACTCTATGTTTCTCATGAATAAGAATTCATGACTTCTTGCAAAATTGCTTCTCAGAGATTGACGAGGACCATTATAATTATCTTTGTGATATGCCCTACAATCTTTTGCCATGTGCCCAAAGTGTGTACAAGAATAGGAATAACCAAGAAATATACTTTGGTACCTGGGAGAAGAAGGTTTCCTTAATGTACTTCTGAAGTCTTTTTGGCTTGGGATCCTTTGATGATAACCGTTGCTTCTTGCATCCTTGACCCCATCTGCATTTCTTCTTGGAGTAGGATCTCTTCCAATTTCAACTTGGCTCTTGCCTTTGTTGGGAGCATCAACATTTCTTCCTAGCTTCCTCACATCCTTTTTGTTTGAAGCATTTTCCTTCTTGCTTGAGGATTCACCTACATATCCAAGGCCTAAATTATCAAGGGGATACCTTTGATGACTTAGGATGTTATCTAGGGTTTGAGAACTCATCAAATTCTTATTCAGTAAATCAACTTCCTCTTTAAGAAAGACAACTTATTCCTTCATTTTCTTCCATTCTTCATCCTTCTTTGAGAGTATGGTCTCCATTTCTTCCTTAATATTGGTTGCTTCACATGATTGGACCTTAAGTGAGATTATTTATGCTCTTAACTTGATGATGTCATCATCCTTCTCTTCTAGTTGGCATGTCATGGTGTTTGTCTCCTTTTCTATTTTATCAATTTGTCCTTCTATGAATGCCAATGCTTCCATTTCCTTCTCACCTTCCTGTGCTTGTCTCCTTGCTTCTTCTAGTTGTGATCTAAGGGAGGAGACCTCTTCCTTGTATTGACCAATATCTTCTTCAAGTTTGTTCAAGCTCTTGTGCCTTTGTTCAAGGTGGCTTGACAAGGTATCTTCCCATTTCTTTGCCTTATCCAATTGATTTGACATGGATATGACTTCTTCATGATTCCTTCTCTTGTTTTTATGAAACTCTTCCTTAATATTGGCGAGCTCCTCATCTCTTTCTTGTACTTGAAGCTTGACAAGGTCAACTTCCTTCCTTGTCTTGTCCTGGTCAACAACTTGCATTTTCTTCTTAAATTCCACATTTTCGTTTTTCAAATTGTTAATCTCTTCTATGGTAGCCATAAGTTTAGTGAGGAGATCTTCTTCAAAATCTTCTTCATTCTCTTCATATTCTAGGTCTTCTTTAGCCTTGACATTATCACTCTTATCTTCAGCTTCCTTGATGGGCTCTGGATTTTTTTCTTGTTTTCCATCATTTTCTTGACTATAGATCATTTTCAATGCTCCTTTTGAGTGAATATCGTGAAGTTTATCCCATGTGCCTTTTGTTGACAAACAATTTTCAAAATTGGCCTTCATAAACTCAGGTAGCCCATTCAAGATTTATTTCATTACTCTTGTATTATGTTCCTTGGATTCTCCATCCATCATGCTATCAACAATCACCGATTTGCAGAATTCAATGCCTTGAGTCTTTAAGAAATTCCACATTCTTTCCTCCCATATATCAAAGTTTCCATTGAAAAATGGAGCCTTCACAAATTGATTGACTTCAATTTCAGTGGTTGAGGGAGACACGTCTTAGAATGATTGAAAACTTTCTTCCTTGGCTTCACCATTTGTGTTCTAATGATCAACCTTCAAGCTATTAGGCTTTGAGTGAAGGTATTGGCTGTAATACCAATTGTTTGAAATACTGAGAGGGGGGTGAATGAGTATTTCTTTTCAATTGTTACTTTTACCATTTAGATCACTTATATTTAGAACACAAAATGAAAAATAGGAATAAATGATTTTATTAATATAATATTTACAATGAACGCAGTACAATATAGGTAGGGCTCCAACCCTAGGTGAAGACACCTATACTCCAACCTGGGATGTGCTAAGCACCTACTTGGACTTTCCAAGGCACCAACCTTGTCAATTTTGAGGCACCGACCCCAAGGACTCCAATCCTATATCTTCTTCTTCAGGCACCGACCTAGATTCTTGAGGACTCCGATCCTCTCGGGCTCCAATCCTATCCTTTAAGGCACCTACCTTGTTTGTTCGAGGCTCCAACCTTCCGAGCACCAACCCTCTAGGCTTCAACCCACTGTTGTACTTTGTCTAGACATGCTTTATAGAAAAATCACGACTCCCAAAGTCTTCTTCACGGATCCTTATCAATCTTCAATTATAGTATCCATATTATGTCATCAATGACAACCTTGTAATATAGAATGTGTCTCCACAACTCTTCATATTCTCCAAACAATGATCTCCAAAGTCACCTCATGATGAATTAAACAAATCATGGTCTCTAATGATATCAAGATCATCTTCTACAAGGCTTCGAAATATCTTCAAGTATCCTTCAACTATGCTTTTGGTTATGTGTCAAGGAAAGCCCAAAGTTCAAATTGTCTTCAATAGGTTGCTCCAAGAATGTCTTCACAAAGCTTCAACTATGATGGCTTCAATACTCCAATCAGGCCTCCAACAGGGGACTGCTTACATGCCCAAGCCTTCACATGTCACTTAGCTTCTTCACTACCCACTAGTCTGAGTGAGCATGCAATTTATTGTCCACATGTCCGAGATAGAGTACAACCACCTCTTAACAAATCCTCCGAGCTTCCATACACAAGATTACAGATCCAGTTTAAAGAATTAACCACAGATAATTTAGCCTTAATTTCTTGTAGGTCCTAGCAACACCACAGTTCTGAGTTATTTGATTGATCCTTCAAAAGGTTCTTAAATGATGCTTACAAGCTGTTGTACATGTCTTCGAGGTGTGCAACAAGGATTGCTGCTAATCTATGATCAAGGTATATAAGTTGTCAAGATCTACTACTCCCACAATTTGATATCTGCAATTCTCTACTAACCTAAAGACTACTCCTTCATCTGAGGTAGGTTATCCCATGAAAATACCACATAGGTGATTACTCAAAATCTCATGAAAAAATCGCAAAGATGATTGTTCCAAAGTGTCACGAAAATTTGTTCTTGGAGACTGAAACTCTGAGATTTCCACAGGTCTGGAAATATCACAGGTCCATGAGCTAATGCTAATCACATGTCTACAATTTATCTCTCTAACCAGCGTCCTAGATCTGCAAGGTATCCATATTTAATTATGTTCAAAACAAGTTCTTTATACTCCTTATAGGCTACCTCAAACATACGACTAGGCTGCTCCTAGAATCCACACCAAACATAGAGAAACCCTCTCCCAAATCTGTGCTACAGGTCTGCAAACTTCATGTCTCAGTTTTTTAGGTTGATGTTCCTTGTTCAACGTTGAAATCTAGCCCAAACAATGAACTTCTGTCCTCTTCAGCCTCATTTATTGCTTATGTTCCTCTTATGCAAATTGATCACTGAAACTAATGGATTGGAAATGAATCTAAGACTGTATAAATAGGTTTCTTTGTAATGGCAACCAAAAACCCACGTCCCTGTTTGGAGGCCGACTTGTGTTCTTGTGCATAGGTCGGCTCAGTGACAGGGTTAATTTCCTTAACTTAAAAATTCATTATCTCACAAACTATTGGGAGTTTCGAGGCAAGTAAGGGCTCATTGGGAAGGAAAATTTATATTCTATAAGATGATAGAGGAATCATATTAGAAGGATTCCTCTAAGGTGGTAAAAAATATTTTTCTTTGTGAATGTCCTTAATTTTTGTGCATAAGAAATTTGGGACAAAATGGCTTCTCCATTGTTTCATCATTGGATCATAGTCATAAATCATAGGATCATAGTGTCATCATTTAGGGAATCCATGTAATCATATAGTCTTCCATATTCAAGATCATTGAGGTAAGGAAATTTAAGGTTATGGCTTCACACCATCATCAAGACCATCAAAGGTAAGGACCTCATCTAGTCCTTCCTCAAGTGTGATCAACATATGTCATCAAGGTCATCAAGGGATTCTAGATCATCAAGGGCATGATTGAAACTTTTTGTCTTATACATGATTGTGCAAGAGTTATATTCATCCTCTAACATCTTCAAGAATATTTTCCATCCCGACCACTGCCATATTGACATCAATGAAAACCTAGATTAACACAATGGAGTCGCTAAGTGAATGATGCACAAATCGATTATGTATGAATACTGCTCACCATCAAAAATCAAATCTAGATATTTTCATTCTCCCAGGGAAAATTTCACCTTCGCTCCTCGAAAACAACGCCAAGATATTATCACTTAGAAGTTTTCCTTTGTTTTGAAAAGAAACTCATTGAGGTAACATTAAAACCGCTTTGAGGTGGAAAGATGACCCTTCAACTTGGAGAGAAATCTCTCTTCAAACTCAACTACCCTAGGTCCAATGGTAGATGACCTATGATATGCTATGTTTCCAAATTAATATGGAAGTTGCTAAACTTGGTTGGAGCATCGAAAAAAACCATTGGAAATAGAGTCATAGTGAAATCAAAATTGGGTTTTCAAAATAGTTTAGAGGCATTCAATCTCAGAGGTAATTTAGTAAAATTATCAATAGATAATAAGTATTTGTAGTATGGTGGAGGAAAGGGATACACATATTAGTCATAACAAAGCACCAAGTTGTGGATGAATTCTGCTATAACATTAGAAAGACTAGTGAAATCTGAAACTTTAGAGCATACAAGATGAATTCTGTATTAATAAAAAAATGAAATTACAAAGCATCAATCATGGATGAATTGATAATTTATTAAAGAAAACAAATATGAAGAGCTCCAGTTCATGAATTTCACTGGAAATATAAACACAAAGAAACAAACTAAAGGAAAATTGTAACATGAATTTATGGGAAATAAATCCAAGTCTTTATACTTGGAGGATTTCATTGATAAAGTCTCCTTACTCCAAATCCAAACCCTTCTCTCTACTTTTCCATTTAATTTATACAAAAATTACATCAGTTTTGAGATCCACAATTTCTAGAAAGTTTAATTAAAAAATTTGACAAAATAGAAAAAAGAAATCAAGGTCCAAAAGAAATGGATCTAAAAAACTCCTCATCCATATTTTTTGGTGTTGTTTGAAACAATCAAGGATATGGTAATATATAATCACCAAGTTGAATTGATGAGGCGAGTCATCAACAATTGTCTATTAGTGCTTTTATGGTGAAATCCTAAACAATAGGGTCCAAATATGCCTTTGTATATTCCAAAATATAATAAATGTTTAAAAACTGAAAGAGGTTTTTGTAAATGAGCCTATTTTTTACAAAAGCCTCTTTCATATTTTCAAAATTCATTTTCAAATTCTCAAAAATGGCGACCAAATTTGATGACTAAAACATAAAATTATATAATATTTAAATCTGGAAAAATGGGCTGCAAATATTCCTTTAAATCTTCCAAACCATGATATCTGTGTAAAACATGAGAGAGGTTTTTTTAAATGGTTATGTCCCCAACAAAATATCTTTTATTTTTCAAAAATTCATTTCAAGTTGTTCGGAAACGCCGCTTGAAGATAATGGCTAAAAATGGAAAAAACAGTGTCATGCTGACAATTAATTTGTTAGCGCTTTCCTTTGAACTCGTTAAACTAGAGCTGAAAAATTAACTTTCAGTGCACCTGAGTTCTTAAGAAAAAATCAACATATGACCCAAACCAATTACCTTTGAATCTTCGACTGAGATAACAACCATGTGTTAATCTCTGATTGGGTTGTGTTGACGATTATTTTGGTAGCACCTTCATTGTAGCAAATGAACACTTCATTTCCATTTAATCTGTCAATGATTTTGTTTTAATTTTTTTTGAACCAACACTTGAAAATTATCTGTCAATGCACCTAGATCTTTGTGGAATTTTTTTAACAAATGTTCTAAGCCGTCACCCCTAAAACCTTGATCCCGAAACTAAACTGCGATAATAACCGGCTCCAACAAGAATGTTGTCACCTTAAGAGGTAGCAAGAACCCTCGTAGATCAGGTGCGAGTTGCTCCTAACTTGAAAACCATTTCATTTTCCAAATCTGAAACCTATGACCTTCTCCAACTAAAATTAAACTGCAACCCAAACTTAAATTGAAACTATACAACACTACAAAATGAAATATGAAATTGAAAAAGAGCTAGAAACTCAAACCAAAACTAATACCAAATATTGAAAATACTACAAGAGAAGACTGAAAACTAAAATGCTGAAACATGCTCATTCCTATGATCTTATTCACAAACTACTTCCTACTCTAAGCCGATGAAACATTTGTTGGATCAAATAATATAAAAATTCTATTGTAGCCACGAAATCAAATGACTATTTGATCATTTTCTTCCTTCACTCTCTTCAAAAAGAAAGAAAAACATAAAAATTGATGACTCCAAATTTAGCTGAATCAGATGCCCCTAACTTATAAGAATGGAAAAATCCACCTTCTTTGCTAATATCATTAGACTTACAAAAGGATCCTTAAGATCATGAATAAATACCTTTTGTTCACTATAAAAATGAATAATACATCCTTGATCCTTAGATGTTGCTTTTTGTTTCATTTTGCTATGCAATGTCATATACAAAATCATCTCGAAAGTCATTGCTAATTGCCTCAAACCGCTCCTTCCTCTTCTCATTTCACCAAAACAATCTAGATATGTTGAAGGAAGTCAAATCTTGGACGACATCATTTTCACTCATGAAATCATCCATTTCTTAAAGAGAAACAAACAGGCAGGTATGCTTCTGAAAATCGATCTTTCTAAAGCCTTTGACAAACTTAGTTGGTCCTATATTAAACATATGCTGACTGCCTTCAGATTTTGTCCGACCTGGGTTAGATTGCTTATGAATCTCATAACGTCCCCCTTCTGCTCCATCCTAGTTAATGGAATCCCATCCAAACCCTACTCCCCATCTAAGGGAATCCGTCAAGGTGACCCATTATCCCCATTCCTCTTTATTATTATGGCAGAAGGTCTAGGTCGCCTTATAAAGTAGGCTTTTCAATCTCATGACCTTAGAGGCATCTCTCTCCATGGAACCTTTGCGATAATGCATCAACAATTTGTTGATGACAATATGCTTTTTGGACACCCTTCTGTCAGTGAAGTCCGCACCTACAAAGCTCTTGTAGAAACTTTTTCAAAAGCCTCTGGAACCACTATTAATACTACCAAATCTCAAATATTCTTTTTCCACACTCTTGTAGCCACTCACAGAATCATCAGATTCTCTCAAGCCAAACTCCCATCTCATTATTTGGGCTCTCCATTGATAGACTCAGCCTTAAAGCATACATCCTGGCAACAACTCATTGAGAAAATTGAAACCTGCCTATCATCATGGACCTACAGAACTCTCAACATGGCAAGCAAGCTTGTCCTAATAAAGGCAGTTTTACAATCCATGCCTCTCTATCTTTTCTTGGTTCTTGCAACTTTGAAATGGGTGCTCAAAAAAATCAAAACTCTGCAACGCAACTTCTTATGGGGATCCACAGGGCAAAATAGAAAATGGGCTTTAGTAAAGTGCGACATGGTTTGCACACCAAAAAAGCAGGGAGGTCTAGGATTGTGTGACCCATAACATAGCAACACATTAATGGGAGAATGAATATGGTGGCAATGGGTTTCAAGCCCGCAAAAGCCATGAGCACAACTTTGGACTGCAAAATATGCAAACAATCGTCCGCAACAAGAGTTGATAAGAATCACTACCACGGATATAGGATCTCTAACCTGGAATGCGGCAAAACAGCACAGGGAGATCATCCAAAAGCATAGCTTTTGGGAGATACGCAAAGGGAGAACTGTGCATTTCTGGATGGGTTCTTGGCAAAAGAGATAAAAAATTGCAGAAATTCTACCCTTCACAAATCATAATGGAAACAACATCAACCAAACTGACCATGTAGCAAAATTCTGGACTCAAAGTACCAATCAGGGCTTTAGGCAATGGAAACCTACTGCACAGATAATACAGCAAGAAACTGAAGCCTATTACTCGAAGCCACACAAAGAACTCACCAACAGAAGAATCAGATGTAATACTGGAAAAGATATTCTAAGATGGGGATATACACCTAGAGGAACATACACAACAAAAGAAGCCTACCAGCTGATGCTCCAAACATAGGAACCAGTTGATCCTGCTTGGAATTGCATATGGACTATAGGGACATGGACAAAAAATCTCTACTTGCGCATAGCTACTATATCATCAAAGAATTCTCACTTGGGACAACTTAATCAAGAGAGGATTCCAGGGACCCTCCTACTGTCCTAATTGTCAAAATCATGAAGAAACTATTCAGCACCTCATGGATTCCTGCCATATGGCTAACCAATTATGGGAAAAACTTACTTTCCAATGTCAGCAACCCTGCAGAATCTTAGGGGATACAAAAGGCACCATTCGCAACTGGACTCTAGAGCCATATAATAGCAAAATTCTCAATAAGCTATTGACAATTCTGCCGGGCTTCCTCTTCTGGACAATTTGGAAGGAAAGAAACAAAAGAATTTTCAAAAACCAAAGAACTACTTTAGAGATCATCTGGACCAATTTATGTTAGAATGTTCAGGAAACTCTAGCTCTCCAACAGTGGAGTGCTGAGGACTTTCCCACCTAGGCATAGGAACAAAGCATATGGGCAAACTGGAAATTCAAGCTCCAGCAGGCACAATTTGATCCCAACAGAGTAATCATTATCACCAAGTAGCCCTCACATTGGAATCCCCCTCCAAAAAATGTGATAAAGCTAACTTTTGATGGGGCCTCCAAGGGAAACCCAGGTAAAGCAGGACATGGTGGCATCTTCAGAGATCATGAAGGTCGACCTTTGCTAATATACTTCGGCTCAATTGGATGGGACACGAATAATTCCACAAAAATGGAAGGACTGTGCCAAGGTTTGAACTTAGCACACCAACATAGTTTTCATCCCATCATAATAGAGGGGGACTCCCAAATTCTAATAAATATGGTTACTCAAATACAACTAGGAAGTACTGCTTCAAGAGTTGCTAAAAGTTGGAGACTAGTGGCTAGGCTTGAACTAATAGAGCAGTGGATGAAAAATAGATGAGCAACCACATTTATTCACGTCAAAAGGGACAACAACAAGGTAGCCGATCTCTTGGCAAATATAGGAGTTGAACATGATCAAGTCCTACGTTCTGGCACAATCAACATTCTACATGACCAATCTCAATTACAAGCTTGCACTGACCTGGTGCACAAGGACGCACATCTCCCGGATGCGGGTGATAAACAAGGCCAGTGAGGTGGCAATCGACTGGATTGGCATGTGGTGAGACCACATGACCTCCCGTAGATTGGCACAGTGGTAAAAAATTGGTATTTACAATAGCCATAAATTCACTTTACGTGAGTGCTGTCTCCAACCTATTAACCGTCACCAACCTCGGCCCTATGCAAACATGAATCGTCAACACCTCTGCATATGCCCATCAACCTCTGGAACCTTTACCACTGCAATGCCTCTGCCCTCAAGTTGCAACTGTACCCAGCTCTCGCACAACCACCGGGAGACACTGCAACCTCCTTTGATGCATTGATCTCGGCCTGGGCATCCACTTCACCCAGAGCCTGGATTGTCATTTTATCTTCCCTTTGGCCTTGGCCGCTCATCCCTCCACTGAGTAGTCCGCAAGCTCAATTGTGTCTTTGCACCACATTGTGCCCAATTCCGAAAGGAATTCGCATACTCCTGCAAAAAGTATGGCAAGAATGCGACACCATATGCACAGCCATAGGGGCAGGAGACAAGGGAGCCCTTTGTCACCCCCAGCATTCTCCTGATTTAAACACCACTTCCTCTTTGACAGAGCAAGTCCCCAGGCATTACCCAAATACATGCAGTGGAAGAGGACGCCTCCACTTAGTAGCCCCTGCCTCGCCTCCTAGCAACTTTCCATCCATTTCTGCCTTGTCTCCCAGAGGCACTCCACCCCTTCCTCAACTGTAATCCCATAATGCCCAATTCACCTTCTGCTCCACTCTAAACAAGCCCATCATCATGGCCACTATATCCATTCTCTTTCACGAGGTGGAGCAGATCACTAAGGAATAGGCCACAGAGGTTGGTGGACGCACCAATGTAATTGTGAAGCAGGGAATAATGGGTGGTGGTAGCACAAGGGTAATTGAGGTACCAAACATTGTAGGTGGT
Source organism: Pinus taeda (assembly GCA_000404065.3). Classification (NCBI taxonomy): domain Eukaryota; kingdom Viridiplantae; phylum Streptophyta; class Pinopsida; order Pinales; family Pinaceae; genus Pinus; species Pinus taeda. The sequence continues at coordinate 55,686 of APFE030286483.1, read as the reverse complement.
GGGCGCAACACAGAAGGATGAAGCCACACCAAAGCCAAACCAGATATGACTCAGATGAGCATCCAAGGAGTAGGGCAGTGGAACAAGGAGCAAAAGATGAGATGTGCAGGGAAGGAGGTGAACAAGGATCAACATGTAGATGAGGTAATGGACCCTTACTACTGTCTCTTCAAGGAAGAACACCTGACATTGCAAGCTGGCAACACAGAGGCCTCGTTTCTGGCAGGTGGCGACATGGAGGAGTACAGGTATTTCATCATAGAGGAACACCCTCCATCTTCACCTTGTTCCTAGTCTTCCACCTGGCTGTCGCATGTCTGCCGCACAGTATGCCACCTGTCTACCACTTAGCACACCATGCATCTGCCACACAGTCTGCCACTCAGCATGCTATGTGTCTCAGGTTTTTTGGGACTCTGATTTCTAATTTTTTGTTTCAATGGGGTTTCGGTGAAGAAACTATGGGTTTTTGACTCTTCAGTTGGTTTTTTTCTGTCTCATTAGATATAATGATAAAAAACTGGGTGATTCGCTGGTTTCCCTTACGAGGGCAACAAGATAATTTTCTGAACTCTTTTCTGTTACAGACTAGTTTCCTTTTATGGGCAGTCCAGATCTAGAATTTTCTGGTTTTTGCCATTCCTATGGCATGGTTAAGTACAGGCTAAGGCCTCAGTGTATGATATCTTTTTTTCATTAATAGAATTAGCATAACTTAGAAAAAAAAAAAATCCTCCTTCATATGGAAGGACTTTGAATATTCTTGGAGTGATTCAATAGGAACATCCACATCATGTTCCCCATGAATGTGTAAAGGTGCTTCATATGATTCAACATAAAAAACGTATTGATTTTCAAAATATTTAAGGACAACCTTTTCTTCTTCAATGAATTCATCGAAAGGTAAATGAACTGTAGAACATATTGATTAACTATCTATATCCTTCTCTTGATCTGTTGGATTTTCTAAAGACTTTTGGATCTATACATCAATCTCAGGAGAAAGAATATGAATGTAAACATTAAAATTCAGATTTCTCTCATCTATAATCAAGGGAGAAACTATTATCTGTGGAAAATGTTCTTGTACATCATGACTATTATCATCTAATATCTCCTTTTGTTGTTGAAAATAATTTTCATACAATGCTTCTTTTATTTCTTCATATGTTAACTCTTCATCAACAAATTCATTTTCAATTTGTTGAATAAAATTTCAAAACATTCACAACAGTTTCCAAATAGTGAAAAAGAAGTGTAATGTTCTCTGTAATTTTCATAAAATACTATATGAAAATCTTGTAAAGAGTATAACTAGTAGATGGTAAATTTTCATACCATGATCTTGCCTTTCCTTCCAAAGTGTCCATGAACATTTTCATGAGACAATATTCATGAAAATTAACCCCCAACTTACGTGTATGCATATGAAACTTGATCAAATGTAGAGAAACATCATATCCTTCTTCATATTTGAATCTTGGTAGATATGTTTTCCAATCTATGTGAGGAAGATGATTTGGAAAGCTAGGAACATGAGCACGATTCATAGGATCATACCTTACATATTGAAAATCCATCTTGAGCTAATGGAGTCACCAAGAAACTCTTCAAGTTTCTAATTCTTTGGACAGTGGACTTGCCATTGATACTTTCAAATTTGAATTTTGCAAAATGGAGTCGCTAGGTGAATGATACATAACTTCTTTGTGTCTAATCCTTGTTCACCATCAATGATCATATGTGGATCTTTGTTGTTCTTTTTGAGGGATGATTCAACCTTCGTTCCTCAATAATTACGCTAACGTGTTATCACTCAAAATTTTTCCTTGGTTGTGAAAGGAAACTTACTGAGCTAACCTTCAAACCGCTTTGAGGTTGAAAGTTGGCCCTTCAACCTGGAGTGGGATCTGTCTTCAAACTCAACTATCCTAGGTTACAATGGTAGAAGCTTTATGATATTCTCTATGGCCATATTAATATGGAAGTTGCTAAACTTGGTTGGAGTATGGGAAGAAACCATTGGGTAATGGAGTCGTAGTGAAATCAAACTTGGGTTTTCAAAATAGTTAAGAGGCAACCAGTCGCGAAGGAAAGGTAGTAAACTATTGGTAGACTTACAATTTGTAGGTATGAAAGATGAAAAGAAAACATTCAAAGTCTCGAATAGAGCCTCATAAATATGAATTCTGCATTAACTTATAATATTGAGCATATGAGCATCAGGATATCATAGATATAGAGCATCAATGAAAGGTTGAAAGAAGGATAAAAAACTATAAAAAAGACTGCAATAATGGACACAAATCTTTGGACAATATCTTAATGCCTCTATTTCAAATACCTTTCATCAATTTCTTGAGGAAAGTGCACAATACACAAGGATTTCTTCTCCAAAATTCGAACCCTTTACATTACAGAAATGATGGTCTTTATAGACTACTTACAAGCTATTCAAGATCCAAAAATAATGGATTTTAAACCTCTTCATCTATTTATAGCTTACTAAATAAAAAATATCAAGGAGGAGATAATATCTGATCCCTGGGTCGAATTGGATGAGGTGGCATTCAGTTGTTGACTTGGCATTTTTATAGGAAACAAAATTTCAAAAAATATGGAAAAATATTCCTCAAAGATAAATTGAAGTATATCAAACCATGATAGGTGCTAGAAAAATGAGTGAGGCCTTTTTAAATGAACTTGTTCCCTCAAAAAACCTCTTTTGGTTTTCAAAAATTCATTTCCATATGTTCATAATCCTTGCCAAATGTTACTGATAATAGTCAAATGATGATAGGATATGGTACCAACTGATTTGACAATGTCATTTTTCACTAGATGAAAGGTTGCGCTGATCATTAATTTGGCAATGACTTAGTTCTAGCATATGGACCATATTGTTGTCATTTGATTTGTCAGCAAATCTCTTGTTTTGTTTTTAAACCAACACTGACAAATTAATTATCAGTGTATCCAAAACTTTTTAAAGAAAAACTTTAAACAAATATTTCAAGTTCCTGAAGATTTAATCTCTAATCTCAAGTTGTAATAATGTTGACGAGCACTGCCATCTAATCTGTTAGTGATTTCTTTTCAAATATTTGAACTAGGGCTGCCAAATTATCTGTTAGCACACCTTTTTTTTTTTGAAAATTTGACCACTAGTGCCTTATTTGACATTTTTGAATTAGTTTTGACAATTAGTTTTTCAACGCACCTGAATTTTTTGAATAAAAATTTAAAACTTCTATTTAATCCTCTTACATTGCATGAAATGAGAGTAGTCACTCAGACGATGGTAAGGGAGGGAAGAGGGTTTTTATGGGGAAATTCATCTTGAATTAACTAGGAATTCACCTAGGTCATGCAAGAGTTGACTATTGGTTTTCCCATCCTTTTTCTTAGGCTCCTTTAGGGCTAAGGGAAATTCTTGAGCGACATTACAATTTATTCCTTGCATGGAAAAAGAGGAAGAGAGGGAAGGAAGAGAACCCAAAGTATTGGCTTTTTGGAGAAGCACATCTTGTTTTCACATGTAATCTCTAGCCACTAGTTGGATCTGGTCATATGGGATTGACGTAGGATATTTGTATTTCTAGTCCTTTGTAATTTATTAAAGTACCATCTCTTTTTACTTTGGATCTTGTAGATCTTCCTCCTCCATAGGGGAGGGTAGTTCTTTAGAGTGTTCATTGACTTCCTGAGGGGTATTTAATGAAGCTAAAGCATCTTTTGCTGATTTTATTATAGGATCCACTGAACCTCCTTGCGGTTGAGCTATGGTTGGTTCCACTTTTGGGTCCATTTGAATAAGGGAAAATTTATTCCCATCTTGAGTGCTGGTAGGATTAGAGGATTCTCCTTTTTTACCTTTGGTAGCTCACTTGCAACCTGAAACTATCCTAAAGCTTTCTTCTCCAGGTTGTGTGGTTGCATTGGTACGTTTTGCATCCACAGGAAGGGGCTTCTTGGGGAAATCCTTGAATAAATTGCAGGAGGCGTAGTAGTGATGACACATGAACAATATTTTATCATAGTCTATTGCTTGCTCCCAAATAACATCCCCACAACTAAGATGAATGTGAGCTGGGAGTGGTTTGGTGAGATCCATGTAAACACATAGCCTAGCTTAGGACGTATCGTGCCCAAATCTTGTAATATCTAAGAGCATACAAAATTTTCCAAGTTTATCACTAATATGAGCTAAGATATCTGGGTCCCATTACTCTTGTGGTAAAGAGTACAACTTGATCCATACTAGAAGATAGGAGAAAGCCTCTTTCTCAGGATTGAATTGGGGAAGCCACGGTTTGAGGAAAAGGCCGACAGAGTTCATGAAGTAAGGCCCTCCTTGCCGGATCTTGTCTTTGTCTTCAATATTATTGAATATCATTGTGAAGAAGCTTCGTAGCCCCAGCTTGAGTTCAACATCACCTTCGATGATCCAGTTCTTTCTAATCCAACTGAGAAAAGTTTTTTTAGAGGGCCAAGGGCCAATAAATTTATAAATTAATGCGTGTTTCTTCATCTGTTCAATGGTTGATCCCAGTCTCTCTGTGAGAATCTCCAGAAGTTGGGCATATTGGGCTTGAGGATGACATGGGCTAGTGGTTAGTTGAGATTTGGCAGTGTGCTCCTAAGAAGAGCCATTCCCTTGCTATTGTCTTGGGCTTTCCTATGTAGAAGGGCCACACTACTTTGCTGAATGTTGGTGAGCTTTGATTCACTGTGATGGATGGGATGATCATCCTACTATGATAATTTTGAATGAGGGGCCTCCTCCTATCCCCTCCGGGGGTGCCATCTGGGATGTGGTAGTGGATGCAAAAACCTTATTCGATTCAGATCAGAACCCTACACAAGATCAAGGAAAAATTTACTCCCATCTTACCATGGCGATTCTTAATACGTAAATATGATTTTTTACAATATAATGGGCCATACTATGCCTTATCTGTACCATGCGCCCAAAAAAACCATAACTCACTTCTTATTACACTTGTTCATATTACATCTTTTTAATTAATTAATTTAATCAAACACATAAAAAATAAGATAAATACTTGTATAGTAATATGAATATTCTATAATATTCCATTGAGGTTAAATCCCTACCATCCACTTCATAATGATTTAATATTAAATTAAATTTTAAAAATCGTATTTCAAAATAAACATGCATATATACTTTTACCTATCTTAACTAGTTTTCAATTATTTTAAGATAAAATAACACATTTTTTAAAAGAGCTAACAAACATACACAACTTTTACTCATCTTAGACTTTCTTACAGGAAAAAAATATAGAAACAATTGAAAAGAGTATATCCAATAACCTATAAGCCAAATATACCATAAATTTATGACTTAGCAAGAGTATATACTCCATTAGAGTGGGGGGACATACCCCCATAACCTTATCATTAGGGGCCCAAAATGTCCCCAATAATATTTAAAACCAAATAAAGAGAATAACATTCATGATGCTAACCGGTCTCCAATTCACAAGGAATTTAGTAAGCATTAACTAAATAATGGTCAAGAACATTCTAACTGTCACAATGGTAATAATGTCTAAGGTCTATCTAAGAGTACATGATGGAAATACAGAATTGCTTAAAAGTTTGAATGATGTAGAAACAAGCCTTCCAATACAAGCAAGCAAATAAAATTGCAATTCATGGTTTCAAACATAAATAGTACATTTACTTCTCTATAAATTAGAAAAGCTACAAACTAAAAATCTGGAATTTTTAAAGTTCTAGAAACTCCAGTATCAATTGGACCTAGCATTTAGGCGATATCGACCATTAGTTCTACTTCCATAACCTCCCCTCCCACTCCCATAAGCACCACCCCTACCATAAGGGTCACCAACACATGATGAGTTAAAACTATAACCATAACATGTAGCTCCATAGACACTAATCATCACATTCCCATACACACCAAACCCTTCACCATAAGATGTAGGACAAACTCCATAGCCACGGGAATGATCTTCTTCAGATCCTTCTAAAATGCCAACTTGATAACCTCCGTAACCCCTACCATATTGTAAAATTATTAGAGAAAAAATACGGATCTAGTTGAATAATAATGGCACAAACTTACAAAAGATTGAAAAAGAAAACTGGAATAGAGTGAATTCAATTACCCATATTGATTTGAGAATCAATACATAAAGAAACTATGTTAAGCTTAGCTATACATGCAATAACTGAGGCTAATTAAAGCTAACTAAAAGTAAGTGTGATTTATGTTCTATTAATGTGCACATGCACCACATGTGAGAACTGGAGTTAACTAACTAAATGCAAGTGCACACAACATGTAAGCACTAGATTTCACTAATGCTAACTAAGTGCATATCACATGCAAGAACTAGAGTTTAAATGAAGCTAATTAAGTCTAACTAGGTGCATGTACACCAACACCCCCTTACGCATAACTTAGGTGAGTGTGATGCAAAATGAATGAATCCCGAAAACAAGGCCATTTTAGGTACCCATGCACAATGCATGAAAAGAGGAAAGAGGGAAAACCTAGTGGGAAGAATCCCCCACCCTCAAAATATAATGCAAAAAGTAGAGAAAAGACAATTTCTAGGAAGTTATGTCCTTCACCCCGAGATGATCTCACAAAAATTGAAACTTATGCTCAATGAATGTCTTGGTGAAGATGTCGGTAGTCTACTCAAAATTTAGACAATACTGCAGATCGATGATCCCATCACGAATAAGTTCTCTAATGAAGTGCATGTGGATCTCGATATGTTTGGTCCATTGTCTTTGCATTGGATCTATGTAAAACTTTAGTGTACTTTGATTATCAAACCATATGATAGTCAGACGATGGACATTGATACCAGGCTCAAAAAGGAAATGTTATAGCCAAATGGCTTGAATAGTGGCACTGAATGCTTCTCTATACTTAGCCTCTACTGATGATAAAGAAATGACAACCTGCTTCTTGCTTGACCAACAAATTGGGCCAGATCCCAAACTAAATACATAACTAGAGGTGGACTTACGATCAAGTTTGTCACCAACCCAATTTGAATCTGTGAACCCAATGAGATCAAAAGAACAACTGGCTACATAATGAATCCCATTGGTGATTGTGCCCTGAATATATCGAACGATGGACTTTGCAACTTTCCAGTGTAACTCATGTGGCTCCTACATGTATCTAGAAACTACTCCTATGACATATGAGAGATAAGGACAGGAGTGAGTGAGATAAAGAAGACTCCCAACAAGATGGCGGTACAATGTGTAATCAACCAATGGTGTCTTTTCCATTCTCAATCTTTATCCCTGATAAGAAAGGTGTGGCTACTGGCTTGTGGTCACGCATGTGAAATCGTGCCAAAATCTCTCTAGCATACTTTGGTTGAGAAATGGTAATCCCAAAACCATTCTGATTGATCTCTAGTCCAAGGGAAAATTTTAGCAAGCCCGTGTATGTCATAGAAAACCGCTTATGCAATGTAGTTTTGATCTCAACAATGATAGAAGTTGAACTACCTCTTTGTTATGAACTAGCTCACAAAAAGATAGATCAACGCCTTAGAATTCAGCCTCTTCGAGGGGGTAACCTCCTTTACATTACATGTATGAACAATTCTTCAATGATTTAAATGTCAAAACCTCCTTTCTATATATAGGAGTCTAAGGAGTCACCATATAACCGAGCCGACCTAACAATAATAATATAAAGCCACAAAAATAACAATAGAGGGATTCTATGGGGCATAGTAAT
>APFE030286483.1:33694-44321 GCA_000404065.3 Pinus taeda | reverse complement strand
TACCTTGAAGTGTCTTCCCATTAGGTAGGGTCGCCATTTCTTAAGTGCATGTAGCATTGCCAACATTTCTTCTCATAAATAGCTTTGTGTAAAAAATTTCCTTTGATTGGATGACTTTCAAAAGCAATGGGTCTTTCACTCTGCTTAGAACAGCACCAATTTCCATTTCCTGAACAGGCATCACATCCTCCACAATAAAGTTTTTGGTGAAGCTGGTTGTAGCTCAGGACCGGTGCTTTGGGCAAACAAATTGCACCTCTTTAAGATGTTCAAAGGCCTTGTTGCTTCTGGAGTCCATGAAAATGCATCTTTCTTCAATAATGTTGTTAGAGGTGCTGCTATTCTCCCATAATTCTTAACAAACTTGCGATAATACCCTGTCAACCCAAAAAATCCTCGCAGATGCTTTATGGATGTGGGGATTTTCCATTCCTTAATGGATTTAATTTTTCTAGGGTCTACCTTAACTCCTTCATGAGATATAATATGACCCAGATATTCCACCTCTTGTACTCCAAAGAAACATTTGGACCTTTTTGCATTTAATTGTTTCTCCTCCAATAGTTGTAGCACCTTGTCAACATGTTCAACATGATCCTTCCAAGACTTGCTGTAGATTAGTATATCATCAAAAAATACTAACACAAATTTTCTAAGGAATGGTTTGAAAATGGAATTCATCAAACCTCTAAATGTTGAAGGTGCATTGGTAAGGCCAAAAGGCATGACCAAAAATTCATAATTCGTATATAGACTAACTTGGGCATCTACTACTTTCTTGGTCCGGTAAACCTACTTGCACCTGGCAAGTTTATGATTGGAAGGTAGAAGAACTATATCCATAGTCTGGTTCTCAATGAGAGAGTTGTATTCCTCATCCATAACGACTTCTCATTCAAGATTCCCAGTTGCTTCTGCATAATTCTGTGAATCAGATGCATGCATCATATAAGAATGCATGGGCATGAATGGATCCATATCTAAAATTTCTTATGGAGCTTTCTCAAACTAAGGTATAGTGTCAAGATCATCTAAGAGATCAATCATGCTGCGCTATTTTTGTGCTAAAGGTGGTTGAGAATCTTCTGAACTGCATGAGGAAGTATTATTTTGATGTTGAACAAGTAGTGGTCCAACATGTGTTTTAGGAAAATGCTCATCTAGATCATAATTATAGTCTGACGTATCATTTGGATACTCATCAATTAGTGGTGAGGGAAACTTTGTAACAAGTTCATTTGGTAGTGCATGCAAAGCATCTTCTTCAAACTTTACACTCCTTTTGATGAGGATCTTTTCAGTGTTGATATAAGGAAACCTATACCCTTTGACTTCATTGGAATATCCAACAAACATGCATGCCTTGCTCTAAGGCTCCAAAGCCTTTCTCTTCTCTCAAGGAATGAGGGCCCATGATTGAGATCCATAAAATGTAGAAATGACTGACTTCAGTTTGCATTCCAATCCAAGCCTCAAAAGGTGTTTTTATAGTAATATATTTATGAGGAGATCTATTTTGGATGTATGAGGCACAATTTATAGCTCTATCCCATAATTTCCATGGAATATATCTTGCATGCAACATGTAATTGGCCATCTATTTCAAAGATCTATTCTTCCTCTCGGCCACCATGTTTTGTTGGAGAGTGTAAAGAACTGTATGTTGCAATTGTATGCCTGCTTCAATACAGATATTTTGGATATATTTGTTGACATATTCCTGTCCATTATCTATGTGGAGGATCTTGATGCATTTTACAGACTAATTTTTCGCTTGCGCTTTGAAAATATTTAGATGCTGAAAAACTCCAGACTTGAGTTTTAGGAAATAACCCTACGTGAATCTCGTGTAATCATTTATAGATGACAACACATATCTTGCTTTTCTCATTCGAAGTACTAGAAATGGACCCATGTGATCACTATGTACAAGCTCCAAAGGTGAAGAGTCTCTCCATGCATTCCCCTTCTCGAACTTATCTTGTGGATGCTTTCCAAGAGCACATCCATTACAAACACCATTTGAAAATTCAAAGGCCAATAATCCTTTAACCATGCCTTACTTTCTATGTTTCCGCATGTATATGAAATTCAAGTGCTCAAATACATTGTGAAAAATCCTACTTTCTTCATTTTCATGCGTAAGTAGAAAAATAGAATCTGACTGAGAAACTTAATAAAAAAATGTATACATATGAGATTGATCATTTACCTTTCCAAATGCAATCTTCAATTTGGTTTTCATATCATAAATGAAACATAATCTAGGGTGAATTCCACTTTCCTGGTGCTTGTGTGGGTCATCTGATACACTGAAAGAAGATTCACAGAAAGCCTTGGAATATGCAAGACATTCTCAAAACTTTGATCTTCGAATTGCACTCTTCCTTGTCTAGTTACTTTAACTATGGAATTGCCCCCCATGAGAATAGGAGGTCCTGAGTATGCACGTAGAGAAGAAAAATATTCCTTTGAAGAAGCCATATGATGCGGAGCTCTTGAATTGATAATCCATTCTTGTGGTGTAGAATGAAGGACAATCAAAGAATGACCATTACCCCATTTTTATGATGGTTTTTCCTCCATCTTCTTATTGGCACTTTATGGAATGTGATGACCAAGATTATTTTGGTGAGAGTATTTACCATCAGAACAATAATATTTTTCATGGAAGAGGATTTAAGATGATAACCTATGTTACAATAAGGACACTTGGAGTTTCCTTTCTTTCCCTCCTCACCCTTGGAGCTGGAAGAGTCATTTGGAGGTTTTGGATCTCCCCCGTTTCTTGGATTTAGATCTCTTTCCTTTCCTTTACCTTTGGATTGCTAGCTTGGTTTTGATTTGGACTTTCCTTTCTCATGCATGTTAAGTGCATGTGGATTTGAATACTTTAATGAACACATCTTTATGATCTTATCCCACTCATGAATGAGACATTCAATAAATGCATCAAGTTTGGGAATTTTCCATTTATCTCCAATTAGAAAGTTTAACTGTATGAAATGTAGAAACAAAAACAACATATTCAAGACCTAATTTAGACAAAATATAAAGGATGAATTTAACTTCCCACTTGGATTTATCGATCTTGTAATCTTGTAATTGAAGGAGCAATGATTTGAATTTCGTAAAGAAATTGTTATGGAACCAGCTCACAAAAAGATAGAAAAGAAAGATCAATGTCTTAGAATTCAGCCTCTTCGAGGGGGCAACCTCCTTTACATTATACAAATGAACAATTCTTGGATGATACAAATGAGAAACCTCCTTTCTATATATAAGAGTATAAGGGGTCACAATATAGTGAAAGCCGACCTAACAATAATAATATAAGGTCACAAAAATAACAATAGTGGGCTTCTATGGGGCACAGTAATAACAATATGAGGACATTAGGGGCACAACAATAACAATAAGGGATATAGTAAAAATAGTAATGGGGGAATCACTAGTATTATAGGTACCTAACATGCACCTCTCCTTCAAAAAGTGTTGTCCTCAAAGCTTGAGTAGCTTTGGATGCTTCTGTATAAGATTTTCATCCTCCCATGTGGAATATTCAATGGGTAAGTTTTTCCACTCGATGAGATACTCTGAAATTGATTGATTTCGTAGCTGTCCAGTTCTTGTTTCTTTGACTTCTTCAGGTTCCAATATGATTTTTCCTTCCTCATCAAGTTTTGGAAATATTGTTTGAACTGGGAGCTTGTCACCTATAACCTTCTTAAGCATGACACATGGAAAACTAGGTGCACTCAGGAAGCAATAGGAAGCTCCAATTTGTATGTCATAGTACCTATCTTTTGCAACACCTTGTACGGACCATAATACTTTGGTGATAATTTATTATCCTTCTTAGTTTGCTTGAGGAAAATTTCTTTAGCTATAGGAATACCCAATCACCTAAATCAAAACTTCTTTTGCTGCGATGTTGATCTGCCTACTATTTCATTCTATTCTACGCCAACATGAGGTTATCCTTTAAGAGTTGGAGAACTTGTTGTTGATGCTTGATGTGATCTTCCACTGCTTGAACCTTAGAATTTTATCTTAAATATGATGTGATGGATGGTGGATGATATCCATAAAGTGCCATAAATGGGGTCATTTTTGTTGCTCTATGAAAGGAAGTGTTATACCACCATTCAGCCAGAGGCGACCATTTGACCCATTGAGTCTGTTTATCAGATACAAAGCAACGAAGATATCATTCCAAAAATTTGTTACTATCTTAGTTTTCCCATCAAATTGAGGATGATAAGATGAGCTATGAGCTAACTGAGTACAAAGACAAGAAAATAATTCTGTCCAAAAATTTCCAGTGACAATGGGATCTCTGTCACTTACAATAATCTTTGGGTTTCCATGTAGCTTTTGAATTGTTTCATAAATGTAGTATGTGAGAGTCCTATAGTGATAGGATTTATAATTTTGAATTGGATGAGAGTATCTCTTGTAATATTGTACATACCTTTGCTCTTTGCAAATGTTTTTCATATTAAAAATTAAAAAATGTTAAGAGGGTGTGTCCTAAAAGAAATAAGGACAAAAAGAATAAGAAAAAATAAAAAAATGAAAATATATGAACCCCAAACACAAAAACAGATCATGAAAGTGTGCAAGTCTAAATGCCACTACTTTTTAACTTCTTCTACAAACAATGGTTGTGTGCAGCTTGTCATACATGCCACAACCCATGGTAGTCAAACTGCTTAATCTTGAAAATTTCATGTTTTGAATTTTATGTTTATAGTTAGAGAACAAAATCTAACCAAACAACTTAATCTTGACAGATCATTAGATAGGTAGAGAAAATAAAAGGAGCTCATTAGTTTAATATGAGCCCTTGGAAGATATAAGGTTAGAAGTAGGTAGTTTGTTTTATAAAAGAAAAGGAAACAAAAGGGTTTCCTAGCTTAAGTGCACCCATGAAAATGAAGAAAAAATGTTAGGGTAAATAATGGGTAAGTAGAAGAAAGGTTGCTGAAGTATAAATTTGATTGGACAAAAGTACATTTATCATGCTTAATCATATATTTCAATGTGCATGAGAAATTAAGAAAGTAAAAACAGAGGTTTACAAGTTGATTTAATTAACTCCCCCTCATTCATTTCATCCTTGTACTTATTAATTTCCCCATCCACAAGTATGTTCTAGTACTAAAAATCCTTCAAGTCATAAAGGCTCAGAGCATTTCTCTGACTTTTGGTGGGACTGGACCCTCGGCTTAATGACTTATGGACATCAAGTGTTAGAATTCCCTTCATAAAAGTCATTTCCCTTCATTACCATAATAAAACCCCTTTTCCTAAGGTTAAACTCCATCTGGCTATGAAAAGTAAAAAAAGCCCATGTTAAATTCCATTTCACTTAAAATACCCACAAAAAGATTTTATCCTAAGTATAAGTGTATGTAAAGGAAAAGTGCAAATGTTACATTCTACTTAGTATTATTTTCATTCCGCTTATTTCTGTTCATATTAGTTTCTAACTTAATAATATAGATCTCAATATACCCTTTTTCCTCGTATATAAATAAATCCTCGTATATATTACCCCTACCCTTAGTTTAACTATAAACTATATTTTTACCCTATCCTCCCGACAAAACCCTCTTAACTCATCAATTCTTCATAAAGTTAAGATAATCCCTCCATTAACCTTGTTTGATCATTCAATTCCGTGTTTAACTCCGGAATAATCACAAACCACCATGGATTAAAGTCCTGGGCCCCCCAAAAACCTTTGCCCATTTCATCCGTGCTAATCTGTCACCTGACTGCTGTTCGATTGTCAACACCCAAATCCAATGGTTCACAGCCATATTGGGTTCACCCGATATCCAACCTTTACCCGCCCGATAAAGTGGTATTGCTCAAGCCCCCATCTGCTATGTGTTAAGCACTAAGGTAGATCGGGTGACCTCGTCAAAATACTGTCTCCTCCATAAAAGCGGTGTGATGGCTTGGGAAACCACCTCACTGCCCAACCAGAAAAACCACCCACTATTCATTCATAATTCACCCGCCAAAAAATAACCATTGTTCAATAAAAAGGTCGAGAAGCTCTATTCGGCTTTTTTCGATCAATTTCTTTGTAAAACCTTTGCAAGCCATTGCGACACCTTCAAACCCTAAAATTACCAGTTGACCTTAATTTCACTCTTGAAGAAGTTACAGAGACCCCAATCAAGCTCTCAGTCTGTACGATAGCCCTTTCAACCTTTTGTAGTTGCTGAGAACACCAATTTGAAGCTATTTCACCCAAATTCTAGGTATTTTGAGAAAAAACCAGAACGACCCTCTCATTTGAAGATGTACAGTAAAAGTTAAAATGTTACAGTGAAAGTCAAAAAAGCATAGTAAAAGGAAATAGATAAATATACCAGATGAAAGAGTATCAATAAAAGTGTATCAGATTGAAAAATCAAAGAGAATAAATGCAGTCAGTGGGAAGACAAACAACATGGAAGACAGTTACAAAGCATACAAATAAAATAAATTCATGTCAAAGTGAATATAGATGAAAAAACAGAGCAATCAAGGTAAACAATAGAAGTAAACATGGAGGTAGTAGGGGTTAAACAGAGATGAAGACACTTTCACCAACAACAATGAAGTTGATCCAAAGTAAAGGTAAAAATAGTTAAAATAAAATTAAGGTTAAAAGATCAATTAGAGCAGGAATGGTATATTTTCTAGAAATTTCCTGTTTAAGTCATAATTTTTCAGAAACTATTGTGGCCCTCCAAGATGAATTTTGAAAAAATGGAGGAGGTTTGTGTTCCTAAAAGGCCAATTTACAAAAATCTGTCTCAATTTTTACATGGGTATTACAAAAAGGGAGATAAATTTATATCTTCACAAGCTATTTTTCAGATTGTGCAAAGTCCTGTTTTTGACATATTTTTGCAAAGAATATTGTGAACATCTGAAGATGAATTGTTGGAAACTGAAAGAGGTTTATCTCAATAACATATTTATATACAATAACCTCTTTCATGTTTTACATATCTATCTTGCATTGAGATATACAAAGGTATCACTGGCCCCTAATTTTGCAGAATTTCTTGGGTAGAATGCACAAAGGAAGGAGGTAGTTAGTGACTTTGAAGCCTCATCATCAATTAAGAGTTGCTATCAAATTCGAATTTCTCTTATTTGTCACCATGAATTTATAAATATAGTGCCAAATAGATTCATTAGTTTTGAGTGTCCTTTATTTAAGTTCTATTAATGTAAAATAGTTTGAGATATTTGTAAAACCAATCTTGATATTTTTTCAAGATATTTCAGTTTAGAATTTGTATAAATACTTCTTCATTTAAAGTATTTTGGGTGGATTCTATTAGACACTTCTATAGTATTTTTGATTAGAAGACCTAGAAGGTTAGTGTATCATTTGCTGAGCCAACAAGCTAGATTGATAAATAAAGATCAGACATTTCCAAGGATTCATGTGTTGAGTGAATTTCAGACAAGTATTTTCATGTCTTATTGTCATTTTTCTCAAATTTATTCATAGTCTTTAATGTGTTTCTCAATCTCAATGTTATAACTAGAATAATATATTAGAATTTGTTTAATTACACTTTGTCTTAATAGTTATGCGTTTGAATGTTTTATTTTGATATTTAAATTAAAGAATCCTTAATTTCTCTTTGGTTTAGATTGATTTCATGAATATCTGGGTTAAAGGATTCTTAATTTCTCTTTGATCTTGATTACCCCTTCAATCTTCATTCATTATCTGGGTCTGAGAACCCTTAACTACTCTCCTAACCTGAGTGAACCCTCTCACCCTTCTGTCTCAAAGATCTGAAAAACACTCTGCAATCTTTCCCTTTAGTGAGTTAATCCAGTTTTGCTTCCTTATTGTTTGACTCCATAGCCCAATGGTTTAAAAGACATCATTTTATTTATCTGTCTAAGTAGATCCCACCGCCTAATCTGAAATACAAATCAAAAACCCCTTGAACAATCATAACTAGCCTAAAAACATCTTAACTAAAACAAAGTTAAATTTTAAAGAGAGAGCCCTCTCTAAGCATCAGGAAGGCTAGGTCTTGTTCTCCAAAAGAGGTTTGTGGTTACCTTTGGTTTTTCTTTCTTTTTACTTCAGATGAATTATTAGAGTGATAACACAGTAGAAACTGTACTCTCTTTAAATGGATGAGATAATGCACAAAAGTGTGCATACTTGGTAAGTCTGTCAACTACCACCATGATAACACTCTTTCCTTCATAGTTTGGTAAACCTGTCATAAAACCCATTGAAACTTCTTCCCAATGTTGGCTTGGAATAGATAAAGGTTGTAATAGGTGTGGGGTCTTAATTGTTTCAACTTTGTTTTGTTGGCAAACCAAATATTTCGCCACAAACTTTTGAATATCCTATTTAAGACCATCCCAAAAAAATTCATTTTTAATCCTGTGGTAAGTTTTTAGAAATCATGAGTGCCCTCCTAAGGGAGATGTGTGCAATTCCTTAAGATTTTTTTTTTTGAGTTGGGAATTCTTACATAGGTATAATCGATCTTTGTACCATAACGAATCATTTTTCCAGCTAATTGTTCAGATGTATTGGGATCTTGTTGTAACTTTTGAATGAATGCCCACACTTCTTCATCACTTTTCCATTCATCCCTTGCTTCGTTTATCCAATCTAGTTGGATAATAGAAATGGTGCAAAGAAATGCTTCCACATCCTCATCCTTTCTTGAGAGTGCATCCGGCACAACATTTTTCTTCCCTTTTTTTGTAGATGATTTCAAAGTCATAACCCATCATTTTTGTGACTCATTTTTTCCAGTCTTCTGAAGATAATATTTGTTCTAAAAAGTATTTAAGACTATCACGATCTATTTTTACCTTGAAGTGTCTTCCCATTAGGTAGGGTTGCCATTTCTTAAGTGCATGTAGTATTGACAACATTTCCTTATCATAAATGGCTTTGTGTAAATACTTTCCTTTGATTGGCTGACTTTCGAAAGTAATGGGTCTTTCTTCTTGCATTAAAACAACACCAATTCCGTTTCTCGATGCATCACACTCCACAATAAATGTTTTTGTGAAGTCTGGTGTAGCTAAGACTGATGCTTGACACATTGCCTCTTTAAGATGTTCAAAGGCCTTTGCTGCTTCTGGAGTCCAAGAAAATGCATCTTTCTTCAATAATTTTGTTAGAGGTGCTGCTATTCTTCCATAATTATTAACAAACTTGCGATAATACCCTGTCAACTTGAGAAATCCTCGTAGATGCTTTATAGGTGTGGGGATTTTCCATTCCTTAATGGTTTTAATTTTGCTAGGGTCTACCTTAACACCTTCATGAGATACAATATGATCTAGATATTCCACCTCTTGTACTCCAAAGAAACATTTGGAGCTTTTTGCATATAATTATTTCTCCTCCAATAGTTTGAGCACCCTGTGAACATGTTGAACATGATCCTTCCAAGGTTTGAAAATGGAATTCATCTAACTTTGAAATGTAGAAGGTGTATTGGTAAGGCCAAAAGGCATGACCAAAAATTCATAATGACCCTCATGAGTTCTAAATGCTGTTTTTGGAATGTCTCCAGTCTTCATTCTGACATGGTGATATCTTGAATGAAGATCCAACTTGGTGAAGTAAATTGATCAATGTAATTCATCCAATAATTCATCAATGACAGGAATGAGAAATTTATCTTTAATAGTGAGCTTGTTGAGCTCCTTATAATCTGGACACATGCGCCATGATCCATCCTTCTTGTGAACCAATACTATTGGAGTAGAGAAAGAACTTTGACTAGGTTGAATTGTACCAACCTCTAGCATTTATGCAACCATACGTTCAATTTAACTCTTTTGGGCATAGGGATATCTGTAAGGCCTGATGTGTGGAGGAGCTCTTCTTGGAATCAAATGAATGACATGATCATGATCACGAATAGGTGGGAGGCCTTTGGGAGTCTCAAATACCTTGGAATGATTTTCTAAGACTTTTTGGAGATAACAATGTAAACTTTGAAACGGGAACTATAAACTCAAAACAAGAACTCTAGCCAAAAAAACCCCATAAAAACATAAAAAACAGTGCTAAAAACGAAAATTGTTGGTGCTGGAATACCACTTTTTTTTTTTAGGGTAAATTTTTAGCATGTTTTAAAAATGGTGGTGAAAACCAATTTTTTGTGCAAAAATTGTCCAAAAAACACGTTGACGCGGGGATAACAAAAAAAATTTCAAGAGTAAAATTTCAACATTTTGAAATAATGGCGTAAAATATTTTATCATGACCCTGAAAAACATTAAAATTTCAAAAAAAATAATGAAAACATAAAATAAAAATAAAATTAAAACAATGAAACAACAGAGAGAGAGAGAAATTAAAAAAAAAAAGAAAAAAGAAAAAAAAAGAAAGAAGAAAAGAAGAAGAAAGAAAAGAAAAAAAGAAAGAAAGAAAAAGAAAAAGAAAAAAGAAAAGAAGAAGCAAAACATAAATTAAAACAAAACATAAAAATAAAAATAAAAACAAAAAATGAAATAAAAAAAAAAAGTCAATCATAAAAATGTGAAAAAAAAAAGACAAAAAAGACAAATTTAACCTATAAAGATAAGATTAAAAAACTAGAAAAAA
>APFE030286483.1:3292-30831 GCA_000404065.3 Pinus taeda | reverse complement strand
TAAAAAAAAGAAAAATAAAACAACTTGAAAATTCGTTAAGTAATCATAATTTAAAAAACAATTGGAGATAATAAATTTTAAAATGTGAAAAATAAGTCTAAAAAAAAAGGAATCTGCATGAAAATCACTAATATTTAAAAACAAATATTTATATTTGATACGTAAGAAAATTTAAAATGTCAAAAATATGCTCCCAACAAAAAGAAGTGTATTCTAGTTAACCACTTTTGAAAATCGGGTC
This sequence comes from Pinus taeda, assembly GCA_000404065.3. Lineage (NCBI taxonomy): Eukaryota > Viridiplantae > Streptophyta > Pinopsida > Pinales > Pinaceae > Pinus > Pinus taeda. The sequence goes on along the minus strand of APFE030286483.1, from coordinate 30,590 downwards.
ACGTTTTTATTAACCCTACGAAACGGGTAATTGTATCGGTTATTTAAAGTGCCAAAAACTATGCTCTAAAAAAAATATGTGTGTTCTGCATCACCCTTTTTCAAAATCGAGTGAATTTTTTGCTATCTCTACGAAACGGTTAATAGTATCAGTTCCCGTTTCAAAGTTTACATTGTTAGATCTAGAGAAATAGATGATTTTGATGTGGGAACCTCTAATGAACATAATTGTGCAATTATGCCTTGTTGTTCTTTCTTTAGAAGTTTTGGCATTCCGTTAGAACTGATTATCCTTCCTGGTTTCCCTACGATACCTCTTAATTCAACTTCCTTTCCTTCTGAAGAAAATTTCATGAAAAGGTCTTGAAAATTAAAAACTATTGTATTCAAGGATTGTAGCCATTGGACTCCTAGTACAACATCAACACCACCCATTGGAATGGAAGGCATTGGGCTACTCAATACTATTTTCCGATGGATAGCTTGATATTATGGCACTTTCCTGAGCAAGTTATGGTTCCTCCACTTGCAACCATCACTTGACACTTTGGTGTTGGATATAGGAAACAATTCAATTCCTTGGCTATCTTACAATGAATAAAATTATGGGTATTGCCCGAATCAATCAACACTATTACATTTTTCTTCTTGATATGCCCTTCTATCTTGATAGTTTGAGTGGTAATTCCAACCAATGCATTGCAAGATATGGTTGGATTAATTTCTTCTTTCTCTAGGGTTTATTCTTGGTGTATATCCTCTTCTTTTGACGTTTCTTCTTCCTTTTCTTCCTCCTCTTCATAATCTATGTAAAATAATTTCTTCTTAGCACACTTATGACCTTTAGTGTATTTTCTATCACAACTGTAACAAATCTCTTTTGCTCTTTTTTCTTCCAATTTTTGTGGTGTCAACCTTGTAAGTTGTGGATGGCTAGGGGCAATGACACTTCCATATTTATGATTATGAGTGGTAGGCTTTGTTGTTTCCATAATTTTTCTTTTCATTTTTCTTGGCAACCTGAATGTCTTCTCCAATGAATCAGGTTCCCAAAGGCGAACCTCATGTTGGATGTTATCCTTTAAAGTCCCTATGAACACATTGATCCTATGCTCCTCTAGAATATCTTTTACCCTTATATTCAATTTTTGGAATTCCTTAATGTGCACCATCATTGAACCCTTTTGTTTGTGATTTATCAATTGGCTAAAAAAAGTGTATTGATTTTTGTATCCTCATAACGTGCTATCATTTCATCCATAAAAATAGCACAAGTGGAAATTTGTTTACGAGAGAAAAGCCATCGATACCATACAATCTGATTTGGTTCCAAATATAACGTTGCAATCCATACCTTTTGTGTGTTTTGGACATTATGGAGATCGAAAAATTGTTCCATTTATAGTATCCATGTTGCAGGATCCTTTGTTGAAAATAGCAACAAGAAATGCTAAAAATAGAATTGCTAAAAATAGCACTGCTATAAATAGAAGTTCAGTCAATGTTGATCTTAGCAACAATGGATGGAAAAATGGAAGTGCTAAAAATAGCATTCTATAAATAGCATTTTGGGATACCTTCCTATTTTAGTCAATCCCTAAACTAAAATAGTGAAGTAAAATTCGAATTTGATCTTAGAGCTATTTTACAATAATTATTAATTCATCTTGAGTAATAGTTAAGGAAAATTTAAACATGAATTCTTTTGGAGACATGCAACAGTTTCTCCATAATTGAGGAATTATCCATCAGTTAAAAGATAAGAGAGTTGTAATATTGAGTTGTAATTAGTGGCTCATAATGAGTCAAGTCATTAGATTAATTCAAACAATTTGTTGAATTAATGTAAGTTCAGTTAGTTAATGCTTGCATGCATGTAACTACTGCACTTCAAATAACTGAGTATTCTCTCATAAATAACTCATGCATGTCAGTTTAGAAAGAGACCCAATTGAGATCAGATGGAGGGGCAGTGTACTATTAGTTGCTAGAATATTCCAATGTGAATATTCCTTGCATGCAGAAGAAATTATTTCCTTGAGGATTGCATAGTTACTTCTTTAGGTTTAGTGAGTGTGATGAGGCCAATTCACACATGTGACATCATTGGACCCCAAGAAAAACTTTGCAAAGAAATAGGAGGCTTGGAGGGTTTTAGGAGGACATATACTATGTCTATTTAGTTTGTGAGCTGTATTGTTTGATTGCAGAGAGAGTAGGATAGCTTGAGAGCTAATTCTTTTTGTAACTTGAACAAGATTTCCACTTGTATGATAATACAGAGATTGGAGTTTTAGGTTGAGGCTTTCCCCAGGTTATTTCTTCTGTGTTACATGTGATTGATCTCTCATTCTTAGTTATATGTGTTCTCTCGTTCTTGCTCAATTCGATTAAGCTTTCAAAAAGTGTTGTAGAAGTAGATCTTGTATTGTGTTTTAGTATATTGCATAATCTGTTGATCTACAGTGGGAATTTCTACATCCTTGCTATCAAAATTCCTCATATTGATCTTTGTAACATGGTGGTTCTATGATCCAATGTTAGAGTCTATGAAATCATGATTAACATTTATTTTGTTTTCATCACGTGTTTCCTTTACTACCCTTTCGCCATTAGTATGCATTTCCTGTACAAGTTTGGTCAAATCTTCCATCTTATCTTCCACGCCTTTCTTTAAATCATCCATCTTAGCTTCCATGTCATTCATATTAGTTTCTACGCCTTTCTTTAAACCATCCATCTTAGCTTCCACGCCATACATCTTAGCTTCTACATCTTTCTTTAAACCATCCATCTTAGCTTCGTTACTTTTTGTGCGAGTGAAATTTGTTGCACTTGGTCTTGTAATTTTGATATATCATGTTGCATTTCTTTCTCTTCTTCATGAGTCATGCTAGAGCTTCTAGGTTGCTTACTAGGTGTTTTCATTTTCTATCTTCGGGGCATCATTTACTGATAATAATGCTTCACTATGCCCTTTGAATTCCTTCAACTAATTTTTCGAACCAAACTTATGCAAAAAAAAAAGAAACTACACACCTTTTCTCACTTTGTAGGACCTTGATATTGAAATGACTGTAACTCTATAATTTCGAATCTCCAAGGTCTGAAATTGTGACCTACAATATCCCTCTTTGCCCTCTTTCCAATGCCACCAGTCTGATCGAAATTAGATTCTCCAAGAAAGAGTTATGCCCCACCTCCTGAGATGACCTTATTATATACTTTTTTAGTAGAGCAAATTTGTACAAAGTTCCACGTATTACTGTTTCGATCTTAGGTTCTGAAAATTATACCCAAACAAGATACAATCCGTCTTCTTTCTGTAACTTCTTATGAAATTTCAATCTGATTGCCAGAGAGAAAGCTATGACGATTTTACCAAGGTCACCTATTTAGGATGTAATTCGGGAGTCTGCAAAAACCCTAACTTCCTCAGATCATATATCTGAAATTTAGCGAGACAAGATCTGAAATTTAGACCCATGATTTAGATTGATGTTGTCTCGAATGGGTTGTTTGTTTAGCTTCTGAAACTTTGTAAAGAAAAAGTTATAGCGAAAATTCCACGATGACTTGTTATAGATGAAATTCCGGATCTTGCAAAAACCCTAAATTCGTCAAATCATACCTTCAAAAATATAGAGAAATAAGATTTCAAATTTGGACCCGAGGTTAAATGCGATTTTGTATCAAATGGTTTTTTTTTTTTTTTTTTTGCTTCTGAAACTATGCAAAAAAAAAAGTTATAGTGAAAATGCCACGATGACCTGTTTGGAGCAGCAAAACCCTAGAATCCAAAGTTCTCATACCAAATGTTATGAAACCAACTCACAAAAAGATAGAAAAGAAAGATCAACGTCTTAGAATTCAGCGTCTTCGAGGGGGAAACCTCCTTTAAAGTATACAAATGAACAATTCTTGGATGATACAAATGACAAAACCTTCTTTCTATATATAGGAGTCTAAGGGGTCACAATATAGCCAAAGCGGACCTAACAATAATAATATAAGGGCAAAAAAATAACAATAGTGGGCTTTTATGAGGAACAATAATAACAATATGGGTACACTAGGGGCACAACAATAACAATAAGGGATACACTGACAATAGTAATGGGGGAATCACTAGTATTATAGGGACCTAACATAAATCTTGAATTTCATAAAGCTATTTGGATCTAAGGAATTTAGCTCATTTTTGAGAATATGAGCCTACATCTCATCTTGCTTTCCAAATAAATTCTCCAAGGTTGTCTAGACCTCATTTGGAGTGATGTACATGTCCACATGGAAACACAATGCTGAAGATATGGACAAGAATAGAAGACCAAACGCCTCCTCCATCCTATTGAAGTATTTGGATTTTTCAATGACAAAATTTGGTTCAACTTCCATATTCAAAACTATCTGATACAAGCCTTTGTCTCAGAGTTGAAACAAAATCGATGTCTTCCATTGGAATTATTATAAGAAGTAAGAAAAAATGAAGATGGAAACTTCATTCTTTTGCCTTGCAGCTATATTAGCAATTACAATAGATCTCTAATATTTTGACCCGCAAGTCAAATCTCTGAACAATTTTCAATTCTTTGAGCTTCAAACCTACAAAGATTGTTCATGCACCCTCTCCAGACCCCTGTAGCTCTAAAACAATGTAAAATTATTAGAGCATAAATGTAGATCTAGCTAAAGAATAATGGCACAAACTTACAAAATATTGAAAAATAAATTTGGAATAGAGAATGCATTCGATTACCCAATATTCATTTGATAATAAATACATAAATAAACTAAATTAAGCTTAGCTTTAAATGCAATAACTAAGGCTAATTAAATCTAACTAAAGCTAAGTGTCTTTTATGTTCTTTTAATGTGCACATGCACCACATGCAAGCACTAGAGTTAACTAACTAAAGCCAAGTGCACACCATATGTAAGCACTAGATTTAACTAACACTAACTAAGTGCACATCACATGCAAGAACTAGAGTTTAATTGAAGCTAATTAAGTTTAACTAGGTGCATGTACACCAAAAAATATTCATATTCTCCATACTCAACATACTTTCCAGGTCTATCGCCATAACCTCCTGTTGACATATACCGGTTTCTCCCATAATCTAGCCCTCCAAACCCACTATAACTATGCCTGAAACACCCCAAATCCACCAAGCATGTATGGTGTTCGACTATTTATCCCATGAATAGAAGTAACGTCAAGCAAGGATTTATTGGGTTTAAATTTCCTTATATCCACCTGCTCACTGTCAAAAGTGATAAAACCAAAACCCTTGTAGTACCCAGTGCTTCGATCCTGCATAATTCATGTTCTACAACTTTTCCAAAATTTTCAAAATAGTCCTTGACCTCATAGTTAGTGATAGCTTTGGCTATACCACCCACAAAAATATTTCTTGTCTATGGGCCCTTGGATGTATTTTCCCTTGGAATGTTTGTTTTGATTGCCACCATTATTTCTGTTCAGTATGTGGTTGTCCTCTATAACCTTTTCCACCACAAAGGCGTCAACATAAGTCACAAACCCAAATCTCATAGGTTGCCTAGTGACACAGTCCTTCATGATAAAAAAACATATTAGTTCCCCATACTTACTGAAATTCTTAGTAAAAGCATCTGTGGTGGTACTCCTCGAAAGACTGCTGATGAATATTTTTCCAGGACTCAAAACCTCTCTAGAGTTATCATTTTTCTGCTCTTCCTTCTACCCTTATGCAACATTTTCCTCTTGTTCTTCGTTTTCATCCTTATTATAAGGAACACCCTGTGTTTTTGGTCCTTTGAATAATCCATAGCAGCCCAAAAAGAAACCAAATGACAAAGTAAAAGAGGAAAACCCTCTTTTGATTGAGATCTCGTAGAGAGGGCCGATGATATGAAGACTACCAAAAAAATCCCTAGATGATTCCTTATAATTGAGCTGTATAATAGAGTAAATTTTGTGAGGAATAAGTTATTCTAAAATGGCATGATTATTTCCAAAACATATCTAATCATTCGCAATTGTCGACACTATAGTAAATAAAAATGTTATTTAATACCATTTTAGATTCATTTTAAAATGGGATGTATTAATTTTTGATCTATCCATAAATTTTGATGGTATTGAGGTCAGTTATTTAATTTTATATTTGGATTAATGTAAAAAACATAAATAATGTTAAAATCAAAGTAGAAAAGTTATATATATTATTTTGATTAATATAATGAAAAATATAAATCTTGTTAAGAAAAAAATTCTTTTGAATTATTCAAAACATTTATCATAATATCAACTTTTTTTAATTCCCTCATATTATTAAAGAAATTACTTTTATTTGTTTTTTAAAGATATTATGTACATATTTATTTATTTTATTTGGTGACGTAGATATGTACATGTATATTTTTATTTTTGTTGTTGTTACCTAATGTTACATCACAACATTTCCTCATGTTCAACTAGGCTATTGAGCACCTCTAATTCTAATTTAGAAACATAAATTTAATTTTTCTTTGAAGTGGATTGTGTTTTTCTAGTTTTTTAAGTGAAAGCGTTTCATTATTTCATAAAATAGATGCTATCATTACCAAGTTTCTTTGGGATGGGCCTAGTCAAATGAGGAAGATTCACCTTGTACATCTATGCGTGATCGTAAGTAAGGTGGAGGCAGACGATTGGGACATTATGGACATGGAAGGTTTTAGTAGGGAATCACTGATTAAGAGTTTTTAGATATAATTGAACAAAAATGGTTTATGGTAACAAATAATCAATGAGGTCCACATGGGGTAGCTCAAGTGGCAAGGGCCGTGGAAATGAAGTCTCACCGAACCGGAAGTCTTGGGTTCAAATATTGGGCTACCCTCCCCCTGTAGAGGGGTACATAATGGACATGTAAATCTGAGAGTCCCGCCCCAACTTACAAAAAAAAAAAACAAATAATCAATGAGAAAAATCTAAAAAAAAAAAATAGAATTATAGATGAAAGAGGGACCACAAGGAAAAAAGTGTGCATCATATATGTGGTAGAGAGTGATGAAGATCAAGCCTTGGTTACTTGGATGCCTGAGATGGGAGGTAGGTTCAGGGGTAAATATTGAGAATGATCTTGATGCAATAAAAGGCTTTGTTGGTAATCATTTTCTATTGGCCCCTCTCCTTCAATATCTACATGATTGTCGTATTTTATTTCCTAATCATATATATGTTGTTTGTAATGCATTTTCTATTTTTCACTCATGGCTCAATGATGGTAAGATCGGAATTTCAGTACATTTAGTTGTACAATGGGAAAACTACATTTTACAATTAAGTCTAGCTCACATTTCTTTGTCGAAGCATGGGGATCCGTTGACATTAAATGGACACATTATTAAGGGTCAGATTTGGTGAAAGAGGTATACAACATGGTTTCTATAGTTTATAGCTCATTGGACAACAAGTTATGGTTTCATAAATCATGGAAGTGGGATATTCCACAAAAAAATAAATGGTCTTGCTAGCTGGTCATTCATAACAATATTCTCACTTGAGAGAACCTCCTGAACAGAGGTTTTTTGGGACTTGCAAGATGTATACTTTGCTTGAATGACTCCGAGGACGTGGGTTATCTGTTATTCATGTGTCCCTCATGACCTCGGTGTGAGGTGAGGTCATTCAATTACTCAATATTGATGTGGTTTGGGTAAGATTTCGATTGAGGAATGTCTTGTTAGAAAATTATAGATTACTGAGCAATAAAACACAAAATATTGCAGAAATATAAACACAGAAAACACATAAAACAAGAGAGATAAAGATATACGTGGATCACCCAATTTGGGCTATGTCCACGGAGAAACAACTAGTCCTTCCTTTTATATTATCTAGCAACTGAAGTGATACAACCTACAACAGATCCATTGTAATTTCCTCTGCTCTCTCGCTCATTTTCCTCTCCCTTTCTTGCTTAGAATACCGATCTAAATAGACACAATAAAATTCCCTCATATATAGCGAGGGGTTGCCTTATAGGGAAAAAAGCCTAAATTAAACATAACTTCTACCATCATATCTCCGCTTAATGAACAACCTAGATTGACTACGAAATTAAAACATTTTACAAGGCAATTTTACATCTATTTTTAGCTTCAGGGGCACTACCTCCAATCCCTCGCCAGGGGGGGATCCCAAATATCACACCCTCGACCCCCCTTGCAGCATAAATATTACAGGAAGCTTACCAACTGGGGTCCAATGTGGTGATACCTCTAAATAAAGAAGATAATCAGGCTCCACACTCAACATGTCTCTCACACCGCTTCAAAACTTACAAGGAATATTGTACTTTTACATTTTATATTTTCTGGGGCATATAGAGATGTCGCAATTCAAATATATTTGAACATAAGGTGGTATATATGAGAGTAAAAATTGTAAATATCATTTTATATTTTTAAGTGATAGGCCCTAGAAAGAAGCTACAAGTTAAGAGATCATTCCAGTATAAGGAGGTGTGGCATAACTTGCCTATTCGTTTTTTTGACAGGGCTTCCACATAGAGGATATGTGGATGTATCACTTACATCATATTATGGCGTAGTAGGTATTATCATTTATGGTGGGCTGGTGGTGCTGATACCATGGGTTGCACCAAACTTATTGCTTTATGGGGAGTTCTTATTAGTGCCAAATGGCTAGGTATTGAAAATATTATTGTGTTTGGTGATTATAAATGAATCATTAACTGGGTACTATGGATTTCACAATTCAATCCACCTTCTCTTGCAAATTGGATGCATTGTATTAAAACTCCAGAGAAGGCCTTCCAAAATATTTCATTTCCCTACATTTGAAGAGAATAGAATCAGGTTGCAAACCTTCCATCAAAGGAAGGAGTTTTGACAACACTAGGTCAGATCAAAATTTATGCTTTTGACTATGGCACTCTGAAAAGGTCAAGGAGTATAAATATCATATAAAAACATAGCGTTTTCCATCAAGATCACTTATGATACATGTTTTGTTATTTTATGGTCCATAGAACAGGTTTTACATGTCATTGATAGATAACATGATATATTTATGTTATAGAATGAATGTAATGAAGATAGACTATAACCTATATTAGATAATTTTCAAGGGATATGAGGGTATATCAAGATGATAAGATTTTTTATAACTGGAAATGATGTGGATTGTGGAGTGAATAGTGACAAAACATGAACATGTAACTAATTTTATTAATAAAAGTATGTTTTTTTGTTTTGTTTTATTTTTTTTATTTTTATTTTTCTTTCAAAAGAGAAAAACTCAAAGGCCACAAAGTAAATATCTGGAATTTCTTAGAGCTCTAACACACTTTTTTATCTGCCCTTAATAGCCATTACTAGGATAGACTCTAGTGTCAATTGTTATACCTAGCACATGGGTGATATACCCCATTGATTCTACTTCTAAAGGCTTCCCTCCCACTCCCATAAGCACCACCGCTGTCATTAGCACCTCCAACAACACGTGACGAGTTAAAAATACCACCATAATCACTGCAACTATAAACATAACCTATAGCTCCATAGCCACCAGTCATCCCACCACCATAAACACCAAACCCTATGCCATACGACACAAGATGGACTCCTAAACTACCAATCCCATGACCTTCATAAACTCTACTATATTCAAAATGTCTATACTCAACATACCCTCTGGGCCTACAACTATAACCTCATGTTGACATATATGGGTTATTGACATAACCTATCCCTCCAAATTCACTGTAACCATCCCAAATCCCCCAACTCAACCAGACACATAGGGAGGCTACTTGCTTTCTACCTAGCTCAATCATTTTCCCTTTGGATATGATTTCTTGTATAACCTGCTCATTGTCAAAATGTGATAAAGAAATATCCCTTGGAGTGCCCAATGCTTCGATCTCGCATAATCTGATGTTTTACAACTTTACCCAGCTTAAAAAAGTAGTTCTTGAACTCATCATTAGTTACAAATGTGAGATACCACCCACACAAATATTTTTCATCTTTGGTCCTTGAATGTACTCACCTTTGGAATGGTTCCTTTGATTTTCATTATTTTTCCATCGAGTATATGTGATATATGTGTGTGTGTGTGTGTTTTCACTACATATTTATTGAGCATCAAGAGAGATAAAAATTTTCAATGTGCAAACTTTCTTTCAAACTTTTGCATTAAAAAGATAGCACTCTTGCTCTCGATTCATGGTTCAGACTTGTGGGTTTGAGCCTTGTCAATCATTACAAGCCTTCGATTCACTGAATTCCTCTCTTTTCACTCTCCATTCCCCTTCTCCCTTTTATTTTTCCTCTACTTTTGACCCCCCCCCCCTCGTTCGCATCCCTAACTAGACAACCAACCATGGATGCGCTGACCTTTGATTCTTCCCTCACCAAGGAGATCAAGGATTTTAACTCGATTTTTGTTAGTCCCAAATTTAAGAAGTAAGAACCATCTCGTTTCATGAAGAAACTTGATGATATCCCTAAGATTGAGATCAATGCTCCATAGATAAGAATTTGAGCCCTCCATCTTGTAGGTCGGGGTCTTGTAGGGCAGTTTAGGGGCCTTTGGCCCTCTGTTTGATCAATTCAAATTTGGATTGAAAAGAACTAGAAGTATTTGATAAAGGGGGAAGTGGTTTCCTCCTTTTGTGGTAAGGGTTTTTTCACATTTTATTTTGAAAACAAAGCAGATTGTGACTTGATCTTCAAAAGTAGCCTGTAGTTTACGGGAGCACAAGTTCTATTTCTAGATCGATGGACCCCTAACTTTAACCTAGACTGCAATATCCTCACAACAATCCAAATCTAGGTTAAAATTCCTTATCTGCCAATACACTGCTAGAATGATGCTACCTTTAGGTTGATTGAGAACACTCTATGGAAATATATAGACTTTGATGAGCCAAATGATGGCCTATTCACTTGTGCCTACATTTTTGTTGAAGTTGACATGGAAAAATGTCTCCCATATATGATTAACATTAACATGGAAAGTAGGTATCATATTCAGGAGGTGGATTATGATCAATTACCATTCAAATGTAAAGTGTGTTGTGAATATGGGCACTTTGCCTAGAGTTTCCCTAAAACCAAAACATCCCAAGAACAATAGGGTTTTCCATCCGGGAAATGAAAGTAAGCTAAGTGGCACAAAGGAGGTAATAGGCTACCTCAACCAACATCTCAAGTCGTAGAGAAACCCATCAATATGGGAGGTTAGAGCACAATCACTAGGTATTTCACGAAGTGGCTCTTCCCAAGGAAATGAAGCAGGTGGTAGTGGTTTCTACTTTGCAGTCCTCTTAGATTTGGCTACTATTGGAGATTCTTAACATATTCCTGACCCCCCTTCAAAAGTGGGTTCAGTTCCCTCCCATGGTCAGGAGCCACTCCAATCCTAGAACCCTTCGAATCTAGAAGCTCCAAGTAGGAGCACAGATAAAGAATCAGAATCAGAAGAAGATGAATTCCTGTCATCCAAGGAAGAAACAAGACCAATGATCAACATAAACTCATAGGAAAAAAATATGAGAAAGAAAAAGAAAAAGAGTATATAAGGAAATTCCACAGATCAGGAAGGAAACCAAACCAAGAAATCAGAAGAGAACATATTGAAAAAGATAAGGAGTTAGGGTTTCAGCATACAATCCCTTGAAAATTAACTGACCCAGGAAACAAAGGAGCAAAAAAAGGATCTATAGCAGGCCCTGACAAGGGGACATACTCTTCTAAAAGTAAATCATGAACATTATCTTCTAGAGCTTTAGGGGTCTTGGACCAAAGAAAAGGATAATAGAAGCAAAGTTTTGATCTCTAAGGAATGACCATCATTTTCCCTCTTCCAAGGGACAAAACTAAGTGAAAATGATCTCAAGAAACATAAAATTTGGAATAAAAACAACATGGAATCAATTGATTCATGTGAATCTTCTGGTCATCTTTGCACCTTGTGGGATCTAAGCCAATTCTAACCACCCCTCCCATATCTACCCACTTTCATCGGTCTTCCAGGGTAAACACGGGCCAAGGTCTATTATGACATGACTCAACCTCCTAACTCATCCTAAGGAAGTGAAGTTGACAAACTGAAACTTTACTAACCTTCCTTAGGAACTAAACAACCACTCCAGCTACCCAAATCCTGAGCTCGATATTTATTTCACTAATCTAGAATGCCAACCGTAGGCATAACACTGCATCCATGCAACTATAGGCCCCTAGTCGCATGCATAATATTGCAAGGTAGTGAATGCAGCCCCAATTTCTCAATTCTGAGCATGCGACGCCAAAATTGGTGCCACCTTTTCAGGGCTTGTCTCCAAACTACTGACCAAAATTTAATGAGACTCTTTAGAATTATAGATGACATCAAGACAAAGACATTAATACAACATTTGCTCAAATAATTGACCTAACTAGGCCTAAACATGACAATCATTTTGTCAAACACAAGGTGAACATGTAATCTACGAGTCAATAATGCATATCTGAACATAGGGGTCTCATACTTAACCAAAAATAATCAAGAAGGTCTGATGCCCTATCAAAATAGATGCAATAACATCTATTAGGTCATGCATTCAATAATCATACATTTACTAATCAAAGCCATAACTAGAATCTATCATGAAACCATGCTTATAACCAAAATATTAACAATGATAAAACAACCATCAAAACCACATAATAACAAGTATAAATACTAATGAAATACAAGAGGAAAATAGTTCTTATTAACATATGTGAAAGGCAACCAAGTCAAGGAATTCCACATACCACCCGAGCATAGATTCAGTTGAAGCAAATATTTCTTTCAACCAATCACCTCTGTGCCATATTCCAAGCATGAATATGTGAATCACAACAAAATAACTAGGGCTTCCTTAGTATTCACAACAATGCCTCCAAAAATGGTCAAGGGACTCCTAGGACCGAAAATATCACCTACAAAACCAATATTACTGCAATCCTGCCATTACTAGTCAAGGGATTCCTAGGCCCAAAAAAAACATACACTATTAGGCTTTACCACAATCCTACCAAACTAGTCAAGGGATCACTAGGCCCTAAACAAGCTTAGATGAATTTGATTTCTTCACCAATACCTTGAGTAATTTTACCATCTCCACCCTCAGGCTTTACCACAATTCCACCAAAATTGGTGAAGGGATTCCTAGACCCTTGGGAATGTTCCTGAGACCAGCTCACCTAGTTCCAAAACCATATGACAATACAAAGCTCAACCAAATGAAAGAACCCCATCATACCATGGCTATCAAGAAATGGAAAGGTATGTTTGGAACCACTATCACACCTGGAAAAATTGATGCCAATGAAAACAAGAGAACCAAATACACACATGCATGCCAAAATTAGCAGGGAAATAATACATGCAACTTGATACTTGCAAAGTAATCCCATTATAGCTACCTAATCCAACTCTCCCTTGCTCAATCCTTACTTTCCTTTGCTTTATTGTCCTTCCTTTTCCTTCCTTTCCCCAATGCTAGAGTGCTCCAATAATTAATTGTGTGCATGAGTATGAGAGAGAGAGAGAGATCCAAGCTAAAATTGAAAAAAGGATGTGAATTGACCCTCAAAATCCTTTTTTATCATTGAGGCATCTATTTTCTTCAATTTCCTCTAATTTTCCTTCAATTTCCCTCACATGCAACCATGTGACCTTTCAACTCCCTTTTCTCTTAATTTCCTTTATTTTCATAAATAAAATGCCAATTAATGCATCTTTTCATTTTCAAATACTTTTCCAATTTCCCCATAGCCATAATAAACCAAATTAACATCCACTAGGATGTTTTTCCCAACATTCATCTTGGAATATATGTCCCATGACCTTGGTATTATTTTTCCTTTATTAACTTTATTACATGGAATTTTAACCCAAGGGATGTTGCAGACCCCTCCCCCTTCAGGAAACACCATCCTCGATGTTCTATGACACCTATGACCAACAAGGCCACTGAAAACTAAACATACTTCCCATGGAGCTTTATAACATAGCTCGATGCAAAACCAACATGGCAACATAACACATGAAAACCATATCGCTTATTGGATCTTTATAACACAACTCATTGTAGTATTTACAAATATAACCATACATAAATATGTATGTATACAAAAAATCATTTGCCTCAAATAACAAATAATGAAGGATACATATCCCACACTAGATCTTCCATCTCCCATCATTGGGCCCAAAGTGATTCCACTGTACTTTAACTTGCTCAATTGCTCGATTCTAGAGCATGAGCTGTTTCCACTACAAAATGCACTGAGGTTCTGGTTAGAATTTTCCTTTTGGCTCCACCTACAAGACAAATCAATCAATCACATGATCAAAATCATTCATGTATATTTTAAGAAATGAAACATGGAAAACATCATGGAATTTCATTGTTAAAGGCGGTGCAAGTCTGTGGGCCACTGATCTAATCCTCTCAAGGATCTTGAAAGGCCAGCAATACTGAGGTGCCAACTTAGCACAAGATAAAATACTCAAGGAGCTCGTCTTGGGCTTGATGCACAAGCACACATTATCCCCAACCTAAAACTCCTTAAATGTCGTGTGATGATTGACATAACTCTTTTGCCTATCCTGTGTTGCCTTTAGATTCTTCTTAATAATCTACATTTCCTATTCCATCTTTGTTAACATGTCTGGTCCAATCAGTACCATGTTCACTAGATCACTCAAACTTATAGGAGTATTACAACTCTTCCCATAAAGTGCCTCAAATGAACTCATCATCTGTGACTTCTGAGACCCATTATTGTAAGTAAATTCAACTAGTGTAAGATACTCCTCCCACATTCTCTACTAGTTCATAACATACATTCTCAACATGTCCTCCAAAATCCTATTGACCCTCTCTATCTATCCATTTGTTTGTGGATGATAAGATGTACTAAAATTCAACTTTGTACCTAAACTTGCAAATAAATCCTTCCAAAACTTGGAAGTGAACTTGGCATCTCTATTTGACACAATATTCCTAGGAATACAATGTAATTTCACTATCTCACTAGCTAAATAAGTAGACAAAAATCATGATGTCTAGATGTTCTCGACAAACCTGTAATGAAATCCATCAAAATGACCTCCCATTTCCACTCTGAAATCATAATCAATTGTAGTAGACCACCTGGATGCTTACACCATGCTTTTACTGGTTGACAATCCAAACACCCGACGATGAACTCAACTACTCTTTCTTCATATTAGACCAATAATATAACTTCTTAATTGTTGTTAATGTCTTTTGATATCTCGGGTGACTTGAATATGGATTGACATGAAATTCCCACAAGATAAGCTTCTTGAGTTCACTATTGTTCGGAACATAGATCCCGTCCCTAAATCTCACCAAACCATTTGCCGTGAGATGATAATCCACATCTTGATCACCTATACCTTGATGTTGTAACCTGTGCTTAATGTCCCTATCACTTTCATCCCATTTTCCTACTTGTAAGATCTTATCCTGTAAATCTATCCCATATTAAATCATAATTGCTATCTGATTTACCTGCACCCTTCTGCTAAGAGAATTTGCAACCCTGTTCTCCTTACCCTTGATGTACCAAATCTCAAAGTTAATCTCACTGAGGGTAGACAACCACCTAGCATGTGTAGAATTCAGATTAGGTTGGTCAAATAAGTATCTCAGCTCACTGTGATCATTCATCAATACAAACCTCCTGCCAAGAAGATAATGTCTCCACATATTTAATGCATGAATGATCACTGCCAATTTAAGATCATGCGTCACATAGTTATTTTTGTGATCATTTAGTTTCCTTGAATCATAACATACCACTCGTCCCTCTTGAATTAGGACTCCACCAAGTCCTCTCTTGAAATCATTTGTACACACCACAAAATATTTATTTGGATATGCAAACTTTAGAATTGGAAGCTTTCTAAGGAACTGATTCAATTGCTCAAAACTAGCTACACATTCCCCTATCCATTCAAATTTCTTTCCTTTCCTCTACAATAATAGGATAGGAAATCCTTGAGAAGTTCCTAATGAACTGCCTATAATAACCTGTTAACTCCTTGAATGATCTAACCTCATCCACATTCTTAGGAGTATCCCATTTCATGATAACTCTTATCTTTTCTGGATCCACTATTATGCCTTCCTTGGCAACAACATGTCCCAAGTAATGTACCTCTGTATGAAAGAAACTACATTTACTAATCTTGGCCTAGCAATCTCAATATTGCTACTAAGTATTTTGCATGCTGTTCCTCATTCTTAGAATATATCAATATATCATCAATTAAAACAATCACCAACTTGTCCAGATAAGAACACAACACACTATTCATCTAACACATGAAAGTAGTTGGAGCATTAGTCAAACTAAAAGGAACCACAACAAACTCATATTACCCATACCTCGCTCAGAAAGAAGCCTTGTAGATGTCCTCTTCTTTGATGTGTACTTGATGATATCCTGATCTCAAGTCAATGTTTGAGAACACTTTTGTTCCCTTCAATTGATCAAACACGTTACCAATCCTTAGAAAGGGGTACGTGTTCTTGATCGTCACCTTGTTCAAATTCATGTAATCAATACACAACCTAAGAGTACCATCCTTCTTCTTTACAAATAATACTAGTGCACCCCATGAAGATAAACTTGTCCTAATATATCCCTTGTCAAGCATTTCCTTCAACTGCAACTTCAATTCCACCAACTCTAGATTTCTCATCCTATAAGGTGCCTTTGATGTTGATGTTTCCCTCGATACCAACTCAATAGAAAAATTCCACTTCTTTGTGAGGCAACAAATTTGAAATCCTTGTTAGGAACACATCTTGAAACTAATGTAAGACTGGATAGCTCTTGAAGACTTCCACATCCTCAACATATTTACCTTTATCACTAGAAATATGCACTGCAAACAATACACACTCTTTCCCATGAATACACTTTTCTTTCATAACTGTAACCATTATGACTGATGAGTCTTCTTCTTACCCTGTAAGATTATTTGTTCTCCATTTTCATCCAAGACTTCAATAAAATTTTCATAAAAATCCACCTTAGTCTTGTGAAGATATAGCCAATCCATACCAAGAAGCATATTGTATGAACCCAATGGAAGGAGATTCATATGCACTGATGTAGGCATACCATTCAACTCAAATGCATAAGAACTTACCTAATGATGAACTCTATTCTTAGTACTTATAGCCAAATGTACCAATCAAGACTCTACATGCATTTATTTTCTCAAACCACACTTATCTAGCAAGTTAGGGTTAACATAACTATAACTTGATCCAGGGTTAATCAAAATAGAAACAACTTGATCACAAATCTTACCGTCCATCTCAATAATATATGCCTTGTGATCTTCCTGCCTATCATCCAATGTTGCATAGATTCAAGGAATGTTATGCCCAACATCCCCAATTGTCTGTACCTACCGAGAAATGTAAATCTATGACCTACCACCCCGATATTATGGAAAATCCTTCTTTAGATGATCCTTGCCAAATATCCAACATTGTAACTATCTCCCACCATCACCTCTTTTCTGCTGCTCTCTAGGCTATGACCCATGTCCCTTCTCAATTGCATTAAAATTATTATAAGGAACAAAATTCTCTTTCTCACTTGCGTCTTAAGGTATTGTTTGCTTCGATGTCCATTTACCTTTAGTCATGTCATTCCATTTCTAACCTTGCTTAGATTTAGTCTTATGCTTCAATTGCTCATAACAATGCTTATATTTCCCAATTACTTCCTCCAGTGACTGAGGCTCATCATACTCAATTCGATCCTTAAATGCTAATGGTAATCCACTGACAAATATCTGAACATTGGGTTTCTCATCCTTAAGATACAACACATACCTCAACAACTTTAAGAACTTAGTCATATATTCCTCATATGTCATTGATCCCATATTCAACTCATATAACTCCATGGCATTTCTCTCATAGTACCTCTCTGACAAGTACTTCTTCTTGAAGAGTCACTTGATTTCATTCAAACTCAACTCCCCTATTCTGATGTCTCTAACACACTTCACATCTTCCCACCAGATGTCTACTTTCCCTTTGGGACTGAAAATAACTATCTTGGCCTTCATGTTCTCTGTGTAATCATGCATCTTAAAGAATGTCTTCATCCCAAGCAACCATGCCTTTACATCTTTTGATTTCTTCAAATCTCCATCCAATGTAGGTGGCTTATATTTTTTGAACTCATCGGAAAAATATCCCTTGTCACTCCTCCTGTAAGGATGATAGAGATGATGACCATGATACTTGTCTGAACCATGACTAGAGTAGAACCCATGTCCATTACCTCTCTGTTGTCGATGTTGGACCCACCAACATTCAGGGGATCTCCCTGGTATGAAGTCCCAACTAGACCTCACCCTGTTTGGTGTAGGAGTCCCATCCAGTATGATGGCCCAATTTCCATTATCTTAAATATTTTCCTTATCTTTTGCTTGTTAGCACATGAGGGTGGTTTACTTTGTCTTCCAACAACGAGGTTCACGAGCCTAGTGAGTGCTTAGCGTCGCTTGTGTCAAGGTTATTTCATTGCAGAGGGAGAGGGTGAGAGTGAGTCGCAAGTCGAAAGGGAATAGTCCCAACTCTGTTAGAGACACAAAACACAGTAGAATGTGTACAACTTCCAGCAAAGTAGTCCACATGGATGCAACAGTAACAAACACAAGGTGAACAGATAGCACGTACAACACCTAGTGGAATAGTTCACACAAGTGCGACGGTCATTACAACAAGTTTATGAGAATGAATCTTTCGAGTGTCCAATAGAGTAGTCCACACGAGAAAGACATCATTAAAAACTGATGCAGCATATTTCCAATAGAATATGTACTAAAACAACTGAAACAGTTCAATTGTCTTAATAAAGGTTAAAGCAACAAGCATTACAAGCGTCCAAATAATAGTATTACAAACGAAAATAATACATGTGTGAAAATTGATGAGCCCCAGAAATGGGTAATTATATGGGCTCATTTGGCCTCCTAACTTAGCTTAATCCACCATTCTCATTATTTTATTGCATGCTTTTGATTATATTTATGCTAATAGAGTGAATTGGGTTAGTCATTACGCCATGAAGTCTAATGTGTGTTTTATGCAGATTTTTGGTCAATTTTTGGACAAATTCAAAGGATTAATGAGCATTTGGCAGCCAATATTTGAGGGAAACAAGGGAGAATATTTGTAGGAGGGTCTCCCCCTCATATGACTCCCTACCTCAAATCCTCCATCAGAAACTCGGAGCACAAACAACAACATTGATGCATGTAAGGGGGCAGCCGAGAAAGTCAAGAAGAACTGCTGCCTACCTCTAGTTCCACATGTCGAGCCCCTTGATTTTAGGAGGATTGTTGGAGGACTCCATTTGTATACATAGGGGGGCTTAGAGCCTCAGTAGGTTAGTCATATTTTAGCCAGTCATTAGTAGAATTTTCGCACTTTTGTGCAACACTTGTTCAGCTTATTCGAGTTCCTTTTTTAGAACAGTTCATGTAATGTGACTATTATTTTTGATAATGAATATGAAATAGTTTTTGAGCCAACATTGATCTCTTTCAGAGGGCTGAAGCTCTTGGGTTAGGGTCCAACCCAAGCTACCCAACACCTTTTGTTGTGTACTTATATGTTTTTGCTTTAGTTCATGAGTTAATTTCTGTTACATAGATTTGTTTTACTTTGTTGGATTAGGTTGCTTTTGATGGTTTGCATAGTTGTTTTGTGTTTTAGTTGCTCAAGTAGGTGACTGCGGTGATAGAGTAAGATTCAAAAAGGCAAACAATTGGCCCTGATCTCCTTTCTCCCTTCCTGGGACTATGATTTGAGGTTAAGGCATTACTACTGCCACCAAAAACACAGTTTTTGCTCTTCCATGCAACTTCTAGTGTGATGACTTGATTTGGAAAGATTGATATATTAGTTCAGATTCAGTTGCCTATATAATTTATTTTTCTTTTACCATAGATCTCTCTGCATGCTTTTCTGTTCAAAGGTTATTTTTCAACATTTTTTGTTTGTAGGTTAGAACTTAGTTCAAGCTAGAGAAATTTTTGTTTTCATAGTATAGTTAGTCCTTTCTTTGATCAGTTTTCATAAGTAGATGTGCATATCTCTTATAGGACACCTCAGTTCACCATACATTTATAAAATAACCAGCACCAACTTGCTTCTCACAGATTTCCCAAGTCATTCGCAACATTTCGCCAAGCTGCCCTAATTTCTGTGTTTTTCTCCATAAGCTTCCCTCTTGCCATTTGAACAAATCCAACCATAATGTTCTTTATTGATCTTCCTTGACAAGCTCCCGACACATCAACACCTTCATCTAGCCTTTGGTTACCCTCTTCCATCATTTTTCCACCTTCAAAACTCCAAAAATAGCTCTCGGCCTCCTCTTGTAGATCCTCCTATAGATCCCCTGCAGCCTCCTGTAGAATTCCCTGTAAGTGGTTTTTTGAAATCCGATTGCAATGGAAGTCTTCAAAATGGTACTAGTGGCTTTTTAGGATCTATCCACACCTTCCTCCACCTCTGCAAAAGCCAACTCCATCTTCCTTCTCCACCAAACCTTTGCACAAGCACAACTAGATAAATCACAAGCATAATAACTCTACATAAAAACACTCAAAAGCACAAAAAGATGTTTTCTTCTCATTTCTTTTTAGAAGTAGCTTGAATAAATGAAATTTACCTTTTTCAGTAGCCAATGGTACTCATCGCATCATATTCTATCTCTTTTTCTACAAAAGTAGGGTTAGTTGGATAAATTAGGGTTTGCTAGGCTTTGCATTACATTTCATTTTTCCTTCTCTTTCTACAAGTAGAATAGTCCTTGTATAGCTAGTTTTCTTTCATCACAGTTAAAATCTTCTACTGAGAATTCATAGAAGTTTGCTTATGCTCCTAGTGATCTTGTGCCAACTAACCAAGTGACAGCCTGCAGTAAGAGCTAGTACTTGTGCATACAACATTGTTGCTTCCAAGTTTGTTACGAACTACCAGGTTGATAAAAGTAAAGTAGGAAGCCCTAGGAGTTGCAGCATTATTGATGCCATACTGGTGCTCACCACTTTTTGGCACCGTTGCCAGGGAAGCGTCAAAGTATTTTGTGATTACTACTTTTCTTCTATTTCTTCTTGCAACATTGTGCTAAGTAGTTCATTTCAACAAAAGTAGAGTAGTTATTTCTTTCAAATCCTGCATTTACTTGCTTTCATTTCAATTCTACAATTTCCATTTCAGCAAAAGTAGATCCGTTCTTTCAATTCAGCAATTTCCATTTCAGCAAAAGTAGATTAGCCCTTTCAATTCTGCAATTTCCATTTAAGCAAAAGTAGATTAGTCATTTCGTTGCTTTCATTTCAATTCTACAATTTCTATTTCAGCAAAGTAGATTAATCATTTCCTCGCTTTCATTTCAATTCAGCAATTTCCATTCTAGCACAAGTAGATTAATCATTTCCTTGCTTTGATTTCCATTCTACAATTTTCATTTCAACAAGTTCATTTCAGTAGTTGCAATTTGGTTGTTCAATCAATTTCAGTTTTGCAGGTACAAGCAAAGAAAAAACAACAAAATCACCCAAAAAGATTTCCTTTCATGCCTCTAGGAGTAGATATAATTCAAAAAAATATTTGCCCAACACCCGCACTGCTTCACACAACCAACCTTCTCTCTTCTTCTGTGGCTGCAATCAAGAAACACCCTTAGGTAACAGTTAGACATATCTGAAGAACCTATAGGGGAAGAAGAAGAAGAAAACATTCCTCTGGAACCAATGGTTGAAATAGAAATGTTGGGAGCAGTACCTTTTCTTCCAATTCATCCACTAAAGGTGAAATTGGAAGCATGTTGGAAAACCTCAAGAGTGAGATGCTGCAGTTTCTTTCCATATATATCAAAAGAAGACAAGAGGTAGCAAAGAGGGCTTTGGCCATTTTTTGCCCTAGATGCACAAGGAGGCATCCTAGGAATGAATGCCCGTTAAACTCTATAGAGGTTTGTTCAAGCTGTGAAGAAAATCGTTCTACAAACAAGTGCCCTTCCTTGCCCAGACTTAAATCTTTATACCAAGGGGCCACAAAAGTCACTGAACAGATATATTACATAGACCAAAGGAGGCCACATGGACCTAGACCATACTAGCAAGGGATGCAAGGGACATCTCAAGCATACTACAACCCCAACCAAGTCACATTCATACCTTCTTGGGGTCCCCCTGCTCATCCTTCCTGGTCCACGCCCCCTCCTTGGTCATATCCTCCTCAATATCATGCTCAACCAGCTACTCATTCATTTCACTCCTATGCTCAACCACAACCTCAGTGGAATACACCTCATCAGGGGTGGAGGCCCCCATACAACACTCCTCCCGCTCTTTTGCCTCCACCACCTGCTCAACTGCAACCATTGCCTCCTGCTCCACCAAGGCAACCCCAAATGCCTACTCAACCGAACTTGAACCCAAATAATAGACATGCTCAACAAGTATATAGTAGGGAACCACCATTTCCAAACCTACACATTGGAGTAGCTCAACCCAATTACAATGTTGAGGTACAACACTTCCAAACAACTCCTCTTGAGCTCAATGATATTCACCATAGCTCAGGAAGAGTATTGGAAAAAAGAGATTATATTGATATCATTGAAGGACCACATTTAGCAGAAGAATATGCAAAAGAGAAGGTCAAAGAACCATTGTCTGCACTTGATGAAGAGAGGACATCAAAATCAAAGATCGAGAGCTTCCTCATGGTTACCATCAAATCCTCCATGTATTCAAGAGAAAAATCAGCAAAAAGAGGAAGATGTGAAGGTCATGGTAGAAGGTGACATGAAGAATGATCCAGATCAGCAAAAGGACCAAGGATATCACAACTATATTCAAATATGGTTCCAGACAGTCATTGAGTTGTAGCAGTAATCTCTTCCTCAACTATGCTTGATCCCTTCAAAGTCAAATAATTTGGTTTCTAAAATCTAGATACCTGTCAAAGCATGCATTTCAAGCCTCCATATCATTTTGTCTATCATCTTGATGTGCACATGGCTCCATTGGAAGTATTCTTATACTTGAAAATGATTTTGTTTTTCAAGTAAGGTAGGGTAGAGAAAAAAATGAAAAAGAAAAAAATGAAAAATGAGAGAAAAAATAAAAATCTAAGTTGAAAACCTCCTCGGAGGTGCTTCAGATTGGCTCATTGATTGAAAACCTCCATGAGGTGGTCAATGGGTTGGAAAGAAAATAAAAGAAAAAGAGAATAAGGTCCCTGGGTGAAAACCTCCCTTGGAGGCACCCAAGGCAGGCAATTAGGGTGAAAACCTCCTTGAGGCGCCCTAGTTGTTTTCAAAAAAAAAAAAAGGGAGAAAGAGAGAAAAGAAAAATGAATTTCCAGTTGTATTGCAGGTTTGCAGGAGAACTTCAAGGAGTAGCCGTAGGTGCAAAGAAATCTATGAAACCAATAACATCACCTATCCTACCTTCCCTCACCCTTCTCCATAATTCTTGACATTCTTCCCACCTCACTGTGCTTGTCTTCTGAAAACTGTGTTTTCTACAGGAGACTCCTGTAGAAATTACAGAGAGCTAGAAATGGATTTTAAAAGAAGTTTAGGGAACATGGAAGCTCCATAAAGGGTTTATAAATCCTCCTGCTATCTTCCAACCTCTCTTCCAATCATCTCCAAGCTTGCATCACACCCCAAGCTCATTTTGCTTACTGTCCAAAAACTGCAGGATGCTTTGATACTGTTAAAATTGGCAACTAGGGCCAAACATCATGTGGGTCATCATGGATAATAATATTTTTATTATATTCCTCTCATCGAGAGGTGTAGGATTGATATAAAGATCATTTGATTTCGATAAGTATTCATGGAGATACAAATTTATTTTGATTATGGAATTATTATCAAGCCGACCTACAACTCATGTAGGCTCAGAAACCCAATAGTCGCATCTATTCAAACACCAACGTTGTGTATAAATACAGGAGAAATTTTCCTCATTAGGACTCACTCATCTCATCACATCTCTCTCTCTCTCTACTATGCAGAAAATATTTCTACTGCGCAGAAAAGGGTCTCTCTATCACACGTGTGAAGCCGGAAGCTGTTGAAACTGAAGCCACAACTGCAGAAGTAAATTTTGACCTGCGTGGACCAGAAGATCTCCTCATCTGAACTACACTATAGGTTCATCTGAACCTCCTCTAAAAGCCACAACTTTTGGTGGTGGAATCAAGTCAATTTGACAGATGGTTAGCAAGATATTGACTGCCTAGTTTGAAGGAAGCTGCTGAAACTGAAGCTACAACTGCAGAAGTAAAGTTTGACCTATGTGGACCAAAAGATCTCCTCATCTAAACTACACTATAGGTCCATCTGAACCTCCTCTGGAAGCTGCAACTTTTGGTGGTGGAATCCAACCGATTCAATGGTCGGTTTGTGAGATATCGTCTGCCCTAGTTTGATGATGAAGCCGCTAATGCTATCAATGCCACTGATCTAGGGTTTGCTACTCCTGATATAAATCAAATTTATTGTACTATTTCTCTCTACTGAATTACTGAAGATAAAAGAAGATTTTATCAAAGGGTTTCCCCACACATAGTGGGGTTTTTCCCTGGCTAGCCGCCACATCTTGTGTCTCTTGTCTTGGCTTGTTTTCTGTCGATCATTTAATGTTCTATCTACACTTTACTTTATGTACATGTGATTGCTAATCAGTAGAATATAATAAGAAAAATAAGTAAACTGTTATAAGCATAGAACATACCATAATTTAACATGGTATTAGAGCTGGGGTGAAGAAAAAACCCGAGCAAGAGCAAGAGTAATCATTGAAAAGAAGATTGGCAAGGCTATCCTAAAAGAACGATGGGGTCCTCAACAATCTTTCTTGCTGAAGACAAACTCCGTGAGAAAGCTGACTATCATGGATGGAAGATGTCTATTGATCTAACCCTTGAGGATCAAGGAGTGTTAGATTATGTGAGGGGCAATATTGTTGAGCCTCCATCAAATGCACCTCCTACTGCCAGGAACAAATGGAAGAATGGAGAAGTTAAAGCAAAGAAGATCATCTGGGACTTTATCGATAAGCACTTGGTGGCCTACATCTCTGAACTAGACACCTCTAAGGAAATCTATGATAAACTGGTAAGTTTATTTAAAGTTAATGATGCAAATCAAGTTTTGTTTCTTAGAAATAAGCTGAGGGAAATCAAGAAGGGTAAAGATGAGAGTATGCAAGCATACTTCTTAAGAATCAATGAGATCAAGAACGATCTCCTATCTATTGGAGAGACTATTATTGATAGAGAAATGGCACTCATGACTTTTGAAGGATTACCATCTGAATGGTACATGTTTAGGACTACTTTTTTGAACAATAATGTAATTCTTGGTTTCAAGAAACTAATGGCTAGATGCATTCAATACGAAACAAGGGTAGAAGAGCAAGAAATGCCCATGCCTAAAGGTCCTCCTGCTACCTTTTCTTCTCATGCTAAGAAAAGAAATAATTTCAGGACTAAATCAAAGGAAAGGCTAGACCTAAGGGTGGAAGAAAAGGATGATGTCACATTTGCAATAAAGCAGGTCACTATGGAAGGGAGTGCCCTGATAGAAAGGACTCACACCGGGACGATGATCAAAATCCCTCTGATGGCAATCAAAGGAATGAAAAATTCAATAGTAAAGGTAATAGGAGAGCTGGGAATCAAGGAAGAGGACAACCATTCAAGAAGGCTAGAAATTCCAGGATGTATTAAATGCACCTGACCTCCAAAGGAACCTGGTATCCATCTCGGTAATGGAAGACAAAGGCTACAAGGTAAACTTCAGTGATGGCAAGGTACGTGTATCGAAAAATAATGTTAAAGATGCCTTTACTCATGGGATTCATGTTGATTCATTATATCAGGTCGATGGAAGTTCGCTAGGTGTCATGTCTTATGACACATCTCTTCAGTCTGAACTTTGGCATCGAAGGTTTGCCCCCCTTCATTATAAAGCTCTACTTGGTGTAAGACAAATGGTGACAGTGATGCTCGACTTTCGAGTAGAGAAAGAAGGTGTATGTCTAGGATGTGCCAAAGGAAAGCTCAAAAGGGCACCATTCCCCTCAAGCCAAAGCAAGACCTCCGATATATTACAGCTGGTTCACTCAAGCATATCTAAGGCTGGCATTCAGAGGGAGACTACTACACCACATACTCCTGAGCAGAATGGTGTGGTGGAAAGGAAGAACCGTATGATTGTGGAAGTTGTCTCCATGGGTCGATGATGTAACAATTCCTGATGTGGAGGAACCCATGGATCCTATTTATCAACCTGACCCTTCCTCTTTTAGGAAGAGGCCTTCATGGCTTAGGGGGGTACTTGATGATGCTGAAGGACATGCTGCACCCTGAGGAACCTTTCGTGAAAGTAAGAAACCTAACAAGTATCAAGGATACCTAACCATCATGAGCACGATCATACAAAATAAGCCTTCATCATTCTTAAATGCCGTCAAGCATCAAGTATGGAAGGATGCTATGATCAAAGAATATGAGTCTATTATGAAGAGTGATGTCTAGGAAGTAGTTCCCAGACCCCAGGACAAGATAGTTGTTACTTCCAAATGGCTTTACAAGATAAAGCATGTAGCGGATGGAAGTACGGAAAAGTATAAGGCTAGTTTTGTTGCTCATGGTTTCTCCCAGAAAAAAGGTATAGACTATGATATTTGTACCTGTTTCCAGATATACGACCATCTGCTTGATCATAGCCCTTGTGGCTTCACAAGGATGGAACCTACATCAGATGGATGTCAAGACCGCGTTCTTGCATGGTTTGATAAAAAAAAAGAGGTATATGTGGAGAAACCCGAAGGATTTGATATTTATGATTGAAAATCTCATGTATGTAGGCTAAAGAAGGCTCTTTATGGGCTGAAGCAAGCACCTCGAGCATGGTATGAGAGGATCGATAGCTACTTGATGAAGCTAGGATTCTTTAGGAGTGAAGCTAATCCTAATCTTTACTTTAAGGTTGAAGATGAAAAACCTCTCAGACTGGTGTTGTACGTGGATGACCTCTTTCTAACAGGTGCATACCCTCTCATTCACAAATGTAAGAGGGATTTGGCTTCTGAATTTGAAATGAAGAACCAAGGACTTGAAGTGTGGCAGAAGCCAAGGGAAATTTTCCTATCTCAAGGA
>APFE030286477.1:174194-187784 GCA_000404065.3 Pinus taeda | reverse complement strand
TGACTGTTTAGCAAATATGGAGCATTGTAGCATGCAAAGTATGACATATTTGGCCTGTAAAATGTCAATCATGAAATATGAGTAACCTGCTGCAGCAGGAGGCTAACAATGTACAATTGAAAAGTCAAATATAGTGGTGCACCCTGTTACCCTCATATGTTGAACCAGGTTATAGAGCCACTCTAGCAGTTGAAATCATATTTCTACTCAAAGATCTCGAAATAGATTTGTAACACACCCCCTTATCTAACCAGAGCTAGTTACTATGCTAATTCGACTCTCAACACGCAGTTATGAGAATGGCGTATTAATTTAATTTATTTTTATTTTTATTTTTTTCCTTTGTTTCTCTTTTACTAAGAAAATCACCCAATTCATGATATCCGTCTTATCAAAATGTTTCTAGTGATATAAAATTTCACCCTTTTTGGACTCCAGAAACAAAAGTTATGTCGTTTCAAAAATCTCCTCCCAGACTATGCTAGAGCACTTTGTCATGCCACATGGCACCCACATGGATCCCACGTGACATTTACCCTATGCCACATTATACTATGGTGGGTAAAATAGCATGAACCACCTACTTGGGTTGACCCCTCTATGATTAATCATCAATACTTTAAAATCTTAGGCACAAACACACATATCTATGTGAATCTACATATAATATATCTACACAGAATCCTACACCCATGTTGGCCCCACTTATCACACACACACATATGGTCAACCATTGCGTGGCACCCTTCTATACCTTTGTATTTTAACCCTTTAATGTTTGCGGGACCCCCTTCATGTTATATGTTATAAAAGTATATAATCCTAGTGTTTGTGGACCCCTCGCCACAATTATATAATATACACCTCATGATATAAGCTTGACAATGTATAATAAAAATCATATGGATATTTGCAATATAAGTGATCACAATATCAACACTTCAATATAATATAATTTGGGCATAGTTAATATTTGTGGGCCCTTAAGAAAATTTGATGACTGTGAGGAGGTGGGGGATGTGACGACCAAGATTCAGTTGTAACATAAACCATACGATGTTGATCCTTCGACATAAACATTATGACAGACTTACGTGTGGAGGATCCCTAAATGACCCAATGTAGGAGGTCCAACTTTCATTGTGTTGTCCAATAGCCCAAACCCTTCCTGAAAGGTCAATGGCATTAACCCTGCTTGGCATTTCAACATCCCAATTATGGAGTATAAATTATGGCATTTGTGCCCAATTTTGCAGTATGGACTATGACAAGTGTGCTCGATTTTAGAGCATGAACTATGACAGATGTGCTTGATTCTCGACTGTCTGTAACATCCCTGGTAAAAATTCCATGTAAAAATATATAAATACGACGGATGATGGGACATGTATTCCAAGATGAATGGTGGGAAGGACATCTTAGTGTGTGTTCATTTGGTTGTTTTTGGCTAAGAAAATTGGCAAAGGTAATGGCTAAGGCATTAAAGAGGAAAAAAGGTATTTTGGCACATTTATTTATGAAAATAATGGAAATTAGGAGAAAATGAAGGTGAAAGGTCACATGTTTCATTGTGAGGAGGAAATTGAAGGAAAATAATGGAAAATGAAGAAAATAGAGGCCTCATTCATAAAAAGGCTTCTGAGGATAAGTTGGTAGGACTTGGTTAGTTTAGCTTTGGAGATCTCTCACTATTCTCTCTCTCTCATACTCTTGGACACTTAGAGTTTTCTTGGGGCACTTTGGCATTGGAGCAAGAAAGGCAAGGAAGGAAAGAGGAAGCAAAGATCAAGCAGGGAAAGGCAGGATCAAACAACTACAACAAGCTTCATTGCAGGTATCAACTTGCATGTGTATTTTCCTTGCTAGATTTGGCATGCATGGGATTGCATGTGTTTATTTTCTACCATGGCATGGGTTTTACCAGGTGTGATGGTATTTTCAGCCTAGCCTTTCCATTTCCTAATAGCTTTGATGAGATGGGTTATCTCATGCATTTTGTGGGGGATCGTTGGATTAGATTCGAAGCTGAGTGGGGTGGATCTCCGAATTGACAAACACATGGTAGTAGTGGTCCCTAAACCAGATTGAGGATGCATGAAGCCACTGGCCTAGTAACTCCTGAATTAGACTGTGGGTTATGGTAAAGGTAAATTGTGTGCCTCGGTGGGCCTAGGGATCCTTGTCGGTGAATGGTGGGATATACGGTAAAGCCAAGAGGTGGATTTTCTCTCCGTTGGGCCTAGTGATTCCAGGATGGAATGCATGGTAAAGCCTAGAGAGTATGTCTCAGTGTAGGGCCTAGTGATCCCTGGATTAGACTGTGGATACACGGTAAAGCATGAGAGACTAGGAGGCACTCAAATTCCTCATGGTGTAGGCAGAGAACTCCGGTGGCATTCACATTGATTAGTGTTTTTGATGTATTCTATGAGTCATACATTCATGCTTGGAATATGGAATGGGGTTGATTGGCTAAAGAGAGACTTGGCTCAGCCAATCTATGGTTGGGTGGAACGTGGTATTCTCGTGACCGGTTGCTTCGTTTCATTATTAATGAAAAAATCATTCCCTTGATTTTCATGCACAAATGTACTGATGTATATATGGATTTTGATGGCTGATATGTTTATTGTATTTCGGTTCCTATTATTTTTGATATATGCACATTTAACTCAGAGGGTGTTATAGAGTGGTATCAGAGCATGGTTCAAACACTTGGACTGGATGGGCTCTATCATAGGTGAAATGAAGAACACAGGTTAAATTTTAGACCCTTCTTTAATATATGTTATAAGTTTTCTTCTGTGGCATATTAGAAGTTGAAAATTTGTCTATATTGAAGGTAAATCCCACTAATAACGTGGTAAAAATTTCAGATATTGGTTCACAATACTTTAGGAATTATGATCTACAGAAGATGGCCTTTCTGAATGCACCTTTAAACAGGTCATGTTGGAATTTCTTGAATAACTCATCTTCTGTAGGCTTTAAGAAGCTGAAAATTAAGGTCTATACCCAAATGTTAGAACTTCTGAAATAACTCATCTTCTGTTGTTGTGCCTCATTAAGGTCTATACCCAAATCTGCTGCCATATTAAAAGTTTTGATTTGAAATTCAATTGGCAGTAACACTTGTTTTCCATACACTAATTCATATGAAGAGAAGCCAGTGGTATTCCTCCATGTAATCTGATAGGCCCATAATGACTTAGGAAGTTGATCAAACCAATCCTTCTTATGTAACTGCACCGTCTTAGTGAGGATTGTATCCAACATCTTATTTATTGATTCCACCTGCCCATTGGCCTGTGGATAGTAAGGGGTGGACTTCCGATGAGTAATCTGATATTTATGTACAATTCCCTGCATAAGATTTGAGACAAACTGAGTACCCTAATCAATAAAAATTTTCTAGGGTACCCCAAACATTACAAAAACATAAAAAAAAAGAAATTCTACTACTACTTTTTCCGTTTCTCTAGGTAGTGCTCTTGCTTCCACCCACTTCTTCACATAATTAGTACAAACCAAAATATACTTCTTATCTTTGGACACAGGATTGATGGGACCTGCAAAATCAAGAGCCCATCTCTCAATTGGTTCTATGAGAACTTGTGGCTGCAAAGGCATTTCATCCGATTGGACAGGTCGCCCTATTCTCTGGCAGCTATCACATTTACGCACATACTCCTTTGCATCTTTAAAAAGACTTAGCCAATACTACCCAAAGTGGAATATCTTATAGGTTGTTTGCTTATCTGCAAAATGTCCTCCACAGGGTTCATTGTGATAAGCTCTCAAGATATCATACATCTCATCCTCCTTGGCACACATGTGAGTAATCAAGTCAAGTCTGGTGAAAAACAGGTCTCCTTTTACCCAAGAGTAATTAGCACTTTTCCTAATAATTCTTTTCTTCTGACTAGATGAAAAGTAGGGGGTAACTTTCCTGTAGCCAGGTAGTTGGACATATCTGCAAACCAAGGTGTTTTAATAGAGATAGCAAACAAATTTTCATTGGGAAAGTTATCATTAATATGAACATATTCACCTGCATGGTTGAGCCTAGATAGGAAATTAGCTACCTAATTTTGTTTTCTGGGCCTGTCCAATACTGTGACATCAAATTCCTACAGCAGCAAAAGCCACCTAGTAATCCTGCCGTTAGTGACTAGTTTGTTCATGAGATATCGAATAGTAAAGTGATTAGTATGTACAAAAACTTCATAACTAGTGATGTAATGTCTAAACTTATTAATAACATAAATTACAACAAGGAATTCTTTCTTAGTTACAGTGTAATTCATTTCTGTTGGAGTTAAATTTTTAACAACATAAATAGCATGGGTTACAAGATTTTCCTTTTGGCCCAATACCGCTCCTATAATTGACTCAGAGGCATTAATGGAAATATGAAAGGGCAATTTCCAATATGTACCTCTCAGGACAGCTGCTGAAGAAATTTTTTCCTTGAGTGTATCAAATGCAACTTGACACTCGTCACTCCAATGAAATTCAAATTATTTAGTCAATAATTAAACAATGGTGACCTTCTGTAGTAACCTTCATGTCTAAGGAAAATTCGAACTCCCTTTTGACTAGTTGGTGGGGACAAATTTTCAATTACTTTGATCTTAGCTGGATCAACTTTAATTCCTACAACAAAAACATGATGACCCAAAACAATACATTCAGTCATAATCATGAAACATTTTTTATTACTCAATGAAGATTAGTTTCTCTACATCTCTACAAAACTCTCTTAAGATTATGTATAGATTCTTCAAAAGTATCACCCATTACTATAAAATAGTCCATGTAAACCTCTATGCAATCATGCAAAAGATCATAGAAAATACCAAGTATCGCCCTTTGAAATGTGGCTGGTGAGTTGCATAAACCAAATGGTAGTACCTTATATGCATAGGTTCCCTAGGGACATATGAATTTTGTCTTCTCCTAGTCCTCTAGAGCTATCCTAATTTGGTTGTACCCACTAAACTCATCTAGGAAAGAAAAACACTTCTTCCCTGCTAGAGTGTCTAACACTTGGTCTATAAAAGGCAAAGGAAAGTGATATTCTAATGTAGCTTTGTTTAGTTCCCTGTAATCCACACACACTTTCCATTTACCATTCTTTTTAGGGACGATAACCAGTGGAGATACCCACTAGCTGTATGAAATAGGATAAATGAACCCTCATTTAACAATTTATGCAACTCATTTTTTTACAATTTCTCTCAAAGCGGGGTTCATTCTCCTTTGCAGTTGTCTCACAGGCTTGGCATTTCCCTCTATATAGATATGATGAATGCATGTATCCAAGTGAATACCCCTCATGTCTGTGTATTCCCAAGAAAATGTATCCGAAAAGTATTTCAATGTCTGAATTAATTGCTCCTCCTATTCAGGATTCAAGGCAGAATTGATATTTAGGATTTTTCCAAAAGAAATTTCAATTACCTTACCTCCACATTCAGTCATTGAATATGA
The DNA here is from genome assembly GCA_000404065.3 of Pinus taeda. Lineage (NCBI taxonomy): Eukaryota > Viridiplantae > Streptophyta > Pinopsida > Pinales > Pinaceae > Pinus > Pinus taeda. The sequence continues at coordinate 182,291 of APFE030286477.1, read as the reverse complement.
AGGAAATCTAGATAAGAGGGCTGAATGTAATTCAGTTGTTGTATCATTTTTATAAGATTTCTATAGGTTAGTAATGATATCTAGATTGGGACTAAACCACCCCTCTAAATGCTGTGAAAAATCAAGATTATAAATATGACAATTTATCATATTTTCCTCCAAATTTTCCTTAAGGCTTGTGGCTTGGTATTAGGTGATTATCTTTTGAGATATGTTCTTCATCATCCCAATAGGCATTTTCCGACTTTAGGAGAGGTTTGGTAATGGGTATAGGTTGATGTGTTTAGTTTCAGCCCCATGAACAATGATCATGTTTCCAGACCTACACCCTATGTAGGCATAAGCTGTAGCCAACCAAGGTCTCCCCAAGATCAAATGATGCCCTCCCAAGTTGGTCTTAGGCTGAAGAACATAGAAATCTGCAGGGTATTTCTAGGAATCCAATGAAATGACAATGTCTTCTAATACACCATTTGGCTTTGCCTTAGACCTATCTGCCAATTCTAACATGGTAGGAGTAGGAAGTAAGTCAAAGGATCCTATGTGAGACAATGTTTCCATGGTCATCACATTAATGGTTGCACCTAAATTTATTAGAGCGTTTCTTATTGGATACGCATTGATAAATGTGGCAACCACAGGGATCCTAGGGTCTGCATATTTCTCAGTAAAAAATCCAATGGGCATAAGAATCGCAAGTTTTCCACCTACTTGAATTGTAGAAGGTTCCTTCTTCTGTCTCCCTAGTTTCTTAGTACATAACTCCCTCACTGTTTTGGCATAAATAGAGATATCCTTAATTGCTTGCAGTAACGAGATCTTGATGCATACATTTCTCAGTTCAGACACAAGATCAAACTTGGGTGGTTTTAGTTTCATCACCAACCTCTCAGGAAAAGGAGGATGGACAATATGAGACAAGGAAGTTTCTTATGACTTTGGAATGATTTGTTCGGCTTGTTCAGGTGTGGTTTCTACTTCAAGTGTATCCAAAGTGTATTCCTCTATAATCTCATCAATTTTTCTGGGTTGAGTCACCACTTTTCCTGATCTGAATCATTTCCTGCAGTGACACAAGAAATTCTTGTAGCGCAGGAACATAAATTTCTTGCGAGGTTGTGGTGTAATACAATAGGTAGGAAAAGTGGGATAGGTGGCCAATACAATATTGTGAGTAGATTGGAAGTCTTTATTGTTCGGATTGGGTACTGGTTGGGCAAGAAGTTGCGTAGGTTGTGGTTTATTTGGTGGGGCAGGCAACTGAAGTTGTTGCTGTTGTGGCTGACCCATTTGCTATGGCCTAGGTTGTGGCTGATAAAAAATCTGAGGAGATTAATTTAATGCAACAAGATAAGGAAAATTCTCCTGCCAAGGTTGTTGTGGAGGCCAAGGCTGACAAGGCATTGGAATGTTCCACATCTGATTTTGAGCATAATGAAATTAATAATGTTGTTGTGACATACTTGTAAGACATGGCTACCATAGTTTTTTTTAGGTGCCATTGCATAAAGTGCATTGAAAGCTTTCTGATCTACTAGATATGCTACTTTAATCTTTGGAAGTTAAGGACACTAATCAATAGAATGATCACCCTCACAAATTTGGCATACCTCTATACTATTTGCAGGACATTCCCTCAAGGGATCTTTCTTCCTACACTTGGAACAGAACACAACCAAGGGTTTCTCCACTTCCTCCTGCTTCTTCTTAGCCCATAAAACATCTCATTGTGAAGACAAAGTTCTTAGAATATCAGTTTTAAAAATTTAAAATAAATTTCCCATTTCAACTCTAGTTACCCCAGCCCCTGCAACTGATTTAGTGAATCTAGAAGAGGTATCTCTTGATCCTTTCCCAACCTTAGAATTTCCCCTCGAATATCATCGACACAACTCACACACATCATCATAACTTAATTTGATACATCACCTGCACCCATCAAGTTCAAAACCTCGAGAGATTCTGGTCTTATGGCTCTCAGCAAGATTGTACTCAGGGTTTCCTTATTCAGATCGTTCATCTTGGATTTTTGCAAATTATATTGGAATATTTCTAAGAAGTCTTCCAGGCTTACTTCCTCCTTCTGAGTCATGCCAAATATTTCTTCTTTGATGTACCTGGTCTTACAATAATCCTGGTACCTTTTTAGGAACACCTTCTTCATGTCATCCCATGTCGAAATGGAATTCGCAGTTAGTCCCATGAACCATCCGAGAGTTGCATCCTTTAATGTGGCAGGAAACAACTTCAACTTTTGAGCATTTTAAGAGTAATCGTAGCTCCTGCACAATACATCAAACTCAAATAAGAAAGCATCTTGATCTTCACTAGAGTTACCATGACAATTAGGTAAAGCAGAGGGAGGGACATTTTCATTTGACTGGTTTGAACAAAATCTTTGATAGGAAATTCAAATGTAAATGGTTCCCCTTCCTTCTTGTGATAGTCCCCATATATAGTACATGTACCCTCTAAATGTTCCATATTAAACCAAAAAGGAGTGGGACCCTAGTAAACTAAAGATCCTTCAGAGTTAGCTGCCTCAAGCTCTGGTTCTTGAATAGGATTGAAGAGGAATTCTTCTTTAGTTTGACCACTAAGCAAAGATGATGTCCTCTTAGTAAGAGGATATTCTTGATGAGAAGCAACAGAGGATTCTCTGTCAGAAGAATTCTTCTCTATTGTGGGGGTATTGCTTTGCTTAGGATTAGTGGTCGATCCTTGTTCAGAACTGTCAGTCCCCTTGTTCTTTGCAAGCTTCTTTTTCCATTCTAGTTTATTAGTGAACAAAGTGGTGCTCACACCACCACCAAAAATTCTTGAAAATTTATATTGGCCCCTATAAAAAAATTCAAAACTTATACTTACCAAACAATGAGGACATGGGTTTTGCAAATTTTGATCTCTACAGGTGCGTAGGCCTTACCCCACGTCTTACCACTTCGACTCCCTTGTCTTGAAAAACTCAAACAAAAAGAAATCATACTAAAAAACTTTCAGTATCATCCCTTAGCACCTCCGAGGCAATGACATGAAAATGTCTCGGCAAATTATAGACTTATAATTTGACAGACATAAATTATCAACCAAGAGTAGGTAAGCTTATGATGCTTTGCAAAATATATGCAGCCTAATACCTTAAGTTCTTTCTAATTAAACCATTCATAGACACAACTCTAATGTCTCTTTTCTGCATCAACACTTGGCAGCAAAGACCATTGAGTGGATCCAATCATCCCTCTATAGCTCTTGATATTGCTGATGTTGATCAGAAAATATAAAAGACCAAATAGACAGTCATAAAAATTAGGAAGCTAAAACCTGATTAAATGATTCCAAATGCATTTATCAAATAAATTTCTTCATCCAACCATTGCACATATGCTGCTAAAATTCAGAAAAGAGAAACAATATATGTGCAAATAACTTACTGATGCATAAAAATAATTAAAAGGAATACAAATACTGTAACTAATGGAGTTGTGAGCAAAGGGGGCCCTCCCTTACTCACAACCCCTCTATTGTTAAAGGAGTTTACACCAGGAGATCAACAAAACATATAAATTTCTATTAATCTGAAAATTATTACAAAGATGTACAAGTCTGATATGTTCGACCAACCAACCCCCTTGCAAATGAAACATAATGAAATTTATACAAGTTCAAAGGCATATGTTTGCCTAAATTAGGAAAACTATTATGCTATAACTACTTGCTATCAATAACTAAAAAAAAAAAAAATAGCTCTACTGATTTTGATCCATGACTGAATGCATGAATCAAACTAATCTCATTACATCACTGGATATTTTTCGTAATATGACCATCAAGAAGAGGACTGAAGGTCTGGGTGGTTTCAATGATGAATTCAAGGTAGCCAATAAGATAGTGTCCATATAGGTGGATTTCCTCATAAAACCCATGTTCACGTTCTTCTTGAAACTAAGTGGAACATATCCAACCACTGATTATGCTGCAGGAAATCTAGGCGGTTACAGGAAATATGCATCTACAGGAAATCGCAGAGTGTCTGCAGGAAATTGACGACCACGACTATCTGCAGGAAATCATGGAGCTGCTTCAAATCATGACTAATATGCATAAGACTTTGATCAGTCAAACTTGATAATTCAATTAGGAAATGATTAACTTCACGAAATACTTAAGAACAAGGTAAAATAATACTTTTTAAGATAATTTGCATACCATGAGCACACAACACCCTTTTGGTCAAAACTTAATTAATATAGGCGAAATAGGAGTAGTTAGGAATCAAAAAGAGTTCAAAAAGGGGGCAACAGGGTCTTATGAGGCTATCAAAAAGTGAGTAAACTAGGACTCGACAGGCTCTTTAGGACTTCTCCTGCACCCGTCATCAACATCAATATCACTATCAACGTTGTCATGCCTAGTTGTCAACATCATGTCCCGATCAACAACTCATGTTGCAATTCCTCAATCCTCATCAACACCTCCTGAAGTGATTCTTCTATCCTCCTCGACACCTCCTACCAAGTTTACAAGAGCCAACATTGCTACCACGCCCCAAGAATGCCCCCAACCTATAGATGATGACTATTATGGTTATATACCTATTGAGGAAGAGGTTTCAGAATGGCAGAAGCATGGCTCGCCATCTTGAGCAGGTGTTCCAACTCATCCTTGTCTACTCCTCCTTTCTTCTTTTGGCTTTATTCTATGCCATTAGATATGTCTTATTTTTACCATAAGCCTCTGTGTCACATGCTCAACACTTGGTTATCAGGCATGGACCAACTCTTTTGGACACTTTTTGTTATTCTTTTATGTCACACCCTTTGTGCACTCATGAGAAAATGTCATGTTGAGGTTCTATTACTTGAAAGCCACTACGATGTAATTATTCTAAATCTTTGTAATATAGAGTTCTTTTACTTAAAAATAAACTTTAATTCCTATAAATATATAACATAAATCTAAAATCATTTTAATAAAATAGTACCATGTCACATCCACTAAGAATGAAATTCCTCATATTTGATGTTGTATTTCTTACAAGACATTGTATTTACAGGTGTGTTAATTGTCATTCTTATTTTTTTTTAAGTCGTAGTCTATTTGTTCTACATTTTAGAGGGGTTTCTGGGATATTTTCTGGTCTAATTTGTTCAGAATCTGATAAGGATTTCTTGGAATCACAAGTTTGAGTTGTAAACTCTCCACAATTTGAATGCCTTAGAGGTTTTCAGTGTGTTGAATCCATATATGCAATCAAAAACCCATTTTAAACAACAAAAAATAAAATGTGGTTAAAAAATATTTATTAAGTTATGGCTAAAAACTCCAAAATATAACATATTGAAACTGCACGCCTTTTCTTATATATATATATATATATATATTTGTTTTTTAAGAATAATACTTAAAATAAATTGACGGTAATTGTTTTGAAACCTTAATTTGAAAGAGACATTAGATGAAGCATACTTTGTAACCAATATAGAAACGTAACTTATAACCTCTTGGTAGCTATCCTCTAAATCAATATAAAATGTAAATATAAAATTATAAATATTTTATAAAATAAAATATTATTTTTAATTTTATTTAATTAGTTGGTGTTATTATTATTACGATGTAGAAAATAGTTCCATGTGTTATGAAATTTCAGTTCAGTCCTTATAAAATCAAGTATATTAGATCTACATCGGTTTATTTTACAATGTTTGAATTAAAGAAATTGCTTTAAAATATTTTTTAAAAATTAATTTTAAAATAAATAAATATAATAGTATAATGGGATTTTAGTGAGGCAATTTAATTGGTGATGATTATGAAAATGAAGTGTTACGTGTAAAAAAGTTTAACGTTCAAACCCTCTCAATTCACTTATGCCTGTGGAAGGGCTATATGTAGGCTCCTAGAAGTTATAGTGGTAGTGGTTGTAATTGACCCGTGTCACACTAGTATGAGACTAGCCTAGTTGCCAATTCCTATAGATATAAAAAAAATAATAGAATAATTATATAGTGTCCAAAGGGTTAGATTCAATGATGAAAAGTGAGGAGCTTTTTATCATTAGGTAGTGTTCATTTCTTATGAGGCTATAAACTTAGAGTTATGGGGCACCTTGAGGTAATGGTCGACTATGTGTGCCAACCCCTAGTTAATATTCCCTCATTGTAAATGATTGTAATTATTTAAAAAGGTTGAGAGAAAGGGACACATATTCCAGTAGCTTGAGGAAGGATATTGCTTCAGGAAATGGTTGATTTAAATGTATCAACCATGGTTTGGCTAAGAAGTTTAATGGGTTGATTATGTAAGAAATCAGCTAAAAAAGAAAAGAATATACCCATTTGTCTTTTATCTCTAACTGCAAGTAACAAAGGAAAAAAATTAAATAACGAGAATAGGTTGCATTGTCCAATGCAATTTGACTACGTGGAGCCTTGGAAAAAGACATAAAGTTGGTCTATTTGAAAAAAAAACCATGAAAACAAGTTGGGAAGAAGGGAACTCATTGAGCGATTGTGCAGTGGAAGAATGGAACAATGGTGAACACAAGGAAAAATTCCTCTAAGGGTCGGAGGTGTAATAAGAGAAATCCTGGCCATCAATGGGGAAGCGCTCATGGCCATTAGATGATCCTCATAATTTTTCCCTAAAGGTTTGATACCCCAAAGGTTTCGAAGGGAGGCCAAGCTAGAAAACTTGGGATGATGATTTGGTAGTGGGACCACTATTAATTCTCAAAGAAAGGTTATGGAAATCATCAAATTTCCCATACGATGAGAATTATGCAATTCGCAAGGGGCTTAGAGCTTCAGTGGAACCCACAATCATGTGGCACATCACGTCAGGGGCATTACGAAGGATGACATCACCCCTATGCTTAGGATAGGTGACATCACCTTGGACCTCAGACCCCAGAGGTTTTTTATGGAGGGCATGGTATAATGCCTGAGAATTAAGTTTCAAGGTGACATGGCATGTTATCCTGGTTAATGGGGGTTAAGTGATGTGTGACATGAAGGAATGCATGGCCTGGGTGCATTATATTTCAAGGACGGGTCTAGGTGAACACAAAGACATCCACGTAGCCTCGTAAGGCCATCCTTGGCAATTTCAACAAGCGTTTTCTCTAGAGCCCACCAGGATTTTATTCCCAAGGTGACATGGCCATGGAGGGCCAACACCCACACACATTGTCTAAGTCACATATATCTTATATGTTGGTCTATGCAGATGATATAAATGGGATCAATTTGTGACCTAGTATGAGCGGATTGAAAACTACCACATGGTGTGACATGGCATATGACTTGGACAACCACGTGGCAGGTTGAGATGACATAGCACCATCTGATAGGCTAGTTTTTAAATGGCCATTTTTTTTATCCCAGAGTCAGAACATAGCAAATTTATATTGTTGGAAGGGTCTTGACGGGACAGACATAATGATGTTAAGTTCTAAGTTATTTTTAAAAGATCAAAAAGTTTTGACCCCATTTCCAAAAAGGGGCATTGGAGGTCAGGTAAACATAGTAATTGCCTCCTTCTACCTCTAGTAGGGGTCAGGGATAGCAGGGGGTATGTTACACCCAAAAAAAATATACTAGCGCATCCACATTAATGTGGTTGATATACACACCAATCGATGTCGTTTTCCACTGGATGTCATTTGTTATTTGATAATTTGCATGGTAATTTTATAATTAATAATAATAATAATAATAATAATAATAATAATGATGTATTTTTAAGGTCACAACCAAGCTAGACACTGAATTAGCGTATGAGACCTAGTTGTTTGTGTGACAAAGGACCTTCCTCCACATAGCGATTTGATTGCTAAAGTCCACGAAGGTTTACATACTCTACCCCCTTCTAGTTCTGAACCTATGATATCTTAAAAGGAAACACATGCTCTTAACCACTACAACCACTCAAACTATAAATGTGAAAAGGTAAACATGGATTTATAGATGCAAGGTATTGGATTTAAGAGATCTGTGGTTTGCATCTTTTGAATCAGTGACCGGAGAATCCACAGTATGAACATTTTTATACCAACGTTTCAAATCCCAAATGGGATCCATCATCAGGATTTTAGAA